>LDAU01000086.1:0-83314 GCA_001447515.1 Pseudocohnilembus persalinus
CCAACCCCAACCCCAACCCCAACCCCAAAAATTAAAAAGTAAAAAAAATATAATTTAATTATGATATCAAATTTTTTAATAATACATGAAATTTTGTATTTTATAAAATGGTATGGATTAAATGAAATATATTTAGTTAAATAAATTAAAATAAAGCTAAAAAATATTTTTTCCATAAAGAATACCAATAAATACTATAAACATATATATAATTCTCTTAATTAAATATTCATTAATTTCCAAATTTAGAGCTCTTTATTTAATCTATTTAATCTATTAATTAAATTATAATTAAATATTTCATTACTTAATATTTATTATTGATTATTAATTTATTAATCCTATTTAATATTTCTTAAAATAAAAACTTAGTCTTTAATTTATAATTATAAAAATAAAATAATATTAGTAAAATTAACATTATAATGTCTCAAGCTCACATAAACTCCGACGAATAAGCATTTGTTAAACTTGTTGATAGATTTTAACTTGCCATATAATTAACTAAAGTTTGCGCTAAATCATGTGGGTTATTAAATTATTCAAACCAATCATCTAAATTAGCTGATAAAGAATTTAATTGCATGAGTAAAAAATAATAGAAAAAAATAAGCATATATCTAAAAATAAATAGCATAATTGAATAATAAAATTAAATAAAGAAACAAAAAATTATAACAAAAGAGAATTTTTAATTACAAATTTAATATTTTTATATATAATACAAAATCTAGTTAAATAACAATAAAATAGTATTTTTAGGCAAAATTAAAATTAAAAATGAATACAAAAAATTATAAACAAAAACTAGAAATAATATATAAAAAACTAAATTGCAAACTATGAAATAATTATTAGACTTATTTTCTTTTTAACAATCATATAATTATTTAAATTTTTAATTTTATTACATATTTATTTTTAAAAAGAATTATGTGCCACTAATATTTAAAATACTTACCCTACCTTTTTGAAAAATATGAAAACCACTTTGGATATTCCTGCTGCTGAGGAAGATGAGGGTGATGATGAAGATGAAGAATGAGCGATAAATTATATATTAACCTAATTTTTACTTTGGAAGAGATTTTACTTAAAAGATTTTTAAAATTTTATACATACGAATGAATATTAAAACAGAAAATTTAATTTTAAAAAATAATTAATAATAATAAAAAATTATTGTACTATTATTTAATAATGGTTTTAATATATAATAATTTTAATATTTGTAAAATTTAATTATTGTAATATTAGAAATGAAAAAATAGAATAAGTACTACACAAGATAAAACTAAAATTAATAATATATTTAAATAAATACATAAGGATGTTTTCTATGTTATAAGTAGATATAAAATCCAATATTTTAGATATATTTTTTTAGCATTTTTAATTGACAAATTAATACTATAATTTAACAATTTTAATTTTATAATATTAATTTTTAATTGCTCTATAAATTTTAAAATATTTTTCCATTATGCTATATATTTAATAAGAAAATCTCAATTAATTTTTTTATTGCTACGTTAATGATTTTCTAAATTACAATTAGTTTATAAATCTATATTTTCAACTTTAAAGCAAGTTCTCGTCCATTTTCTCCTTCTTAAATAAGCAGAAAAAGAGGGATAATTTTTTACTTTATTAACACCTATATATTGCCACCCACAACCATCTGTATTTTCACTTGTTTCTAATTACCAATTGCTTTTCCAATCCCAATATACATTATCAGGCAATTTGAATTGCGATTTATCTAATTTTATTTTACCATATTTGTCTGACCATACAGGACTATCGCCTGGTAACATGTTATAATTCCATCCTATGTTAATATAAATATTTTTTTTCATGTAATAAAAACTAAATCAAGAAATAAAAATATGATAAACTATAAAAATAATTTATATTAAAATAAAACCTTTTCCAATCCAATATCTTTGATTTTCATAAATTTCATAAGTGATGTAATGAACCAATTATTTTCTTTAAAAATAAATTAATATTATTAGTATAAAATAAATTATCATATAAATTTTATTTACTTTTATATTGCATTTTTTTCATATATCGTGATGTATTTTTTAATTTTCTTAGGAAATAATTTTGTATATATTTAAAAAAAAAACCTTTTTATTTCATTTTTCTAAAAATTAAAATTATTATTATTTTTTTAAATCATTTTTAATACTTAAATATATTTAATTACATGTGACTTAGCTCTATCTAAAATTTATTAACCTCTAGGGTGAGTGGAAAATAAAATCATCCAGAAAATATATAATATTGATTGTTACATATCTACAAACAAGACAATTACAGAAAACATCATAGCATAGTATTTAAATATGCTTATTTTTTCAATTAAACTTGTTTTATCTTAATTATTAACGTAATCAATAACAGACTTATACAATTAATTATACCCATCCATATTAAACTGGAGAAAAAACATATTTTATTTGTAGTTTTTTATTTTATCACTTATTTCCAATTTTTCGATAAATTTAGCATTTAAAACCTATTATTAAAATTAATAAATAATAAGTATAAAGTTTCAAAAACGTTTTTAATTAAATTATATTTTGAATAATTTTTTTACTATTTTAATAATTTTGTCAGCTCCAAAAAAAAACCCCATAAACGCAAGACCTAAAATATAATGGGGACAAGTAATAAAATATGTCATAAAAATAGCAAAAATAAGTGTATAAGATTATTTTTTCCAACAAAATAGATTTAATATTATGTTAAATAATAAAACTATAGGCCATATATTTTCTATAAATTTTTTGTATATATTAGGCATATCTTATAACCTAAGTTCTTCTTTTAAAGCAGGCTAAGTTAATAAAACAAAATTGTCAAAAATTTAATGAATAATTCCAGTTTCATCATTTTTAGATTCCATTATTACATATTATTATTAATTTTAATTTTAAATTTAATTTATGTTTTAATTTTGCATTTATTATCGATAATTATTTTACTACATGTAATTTGTATTTTCTTATCTTATATTCCCGTTTAAATTATTGTCTAAATAAATTATTAATTTTAATTAATATTATTTAATATAATTAGTTTAAAACGATAATTTACTTTATTAAATATGCTATATATTTTTTAATTTTATTTAATTTGGATCCTCTTCTTCCACCGAAATATCAGTATCTTTAACAAAAAATAAGTCATCTTTTTTCATTAAATATTTAGTCTCAAAAAACTAAATATTAATTTTTATTTTAGCTATGTTTTTCATTTATAATTTGACTTTAGTTAAAAATTAATTTTAATGACCATTTGCAGGTGGTCTATACTCTGAGTAATTGGTTTAAAATTTAAATTCTAATTCTTTTTACTTTTTATAGAATATAAATATAAATACTAATTAACTGAAAAAAAGATATTTAATATTATTTTTTAGATGTGAATTAAAAAAGAATTATATTTTAAATATTTTAGATATTTTTTACCTGTAGATTATTTATTTAAGGTATTTTTTTTGTCTCTTTTGATATAAGAAAGGGAAATTAAGGTTAATTTGGGAAAATTTAGTATATTTCGAAAATTAGGTATTCTAAATATTAATATTCTTTTTTAAAGTTTTAATTACATTTAACTTAAAATATATCATAAAATAAGGCTTAATTATCTTATGAATAATAAATTACTTTTTAAGTTTAAGTTTATTCTTAATTTGGTGTCTATTATTTGTATAATTATAATTTTATTATTAATATTAAATTCAATATAATAATTTACTAAATTATATCAAGCTATTTAGCTTTTAATAAATAAATGTATATTATATAAAAGAGTAATGATTAAAATTATTTAATTTTGCCTTTATTTTAATGAAGTATAAATTGCCATTTATTTCCTTTTTATCAAATTATAATGATTATATTTAAATTTTGTACATTTTTTTTTATTAATAATATATTTTATGCACAAATTAATATTTTTCTAATATTTAATGTGAAATTAATTATATTTTATTATAATTTTTTATATATAATCTTTGTTTAATTATAGTATATTTATAAATACTATAGATATATTCTAGTAAAATAATATTAAAAATATGTTCAATATAGTAAAAAGACAATGATGTAAAAATAATACATTTTAAGTATTTTTATTTCTTTATCTTAATTAGAATATACTATTATACAAAAATTTTAATAAACCAAATTAAATAATTAAATTTTAAACAAATAATAAATTATATGAAGTTTTTTTATTTGGAAATTAATTATCATAAATTGGCAGGTAATATAAAAGCACAAACATTCATACCATCTTCCGCACATACATTAAAAGTTGAACAGGCTTCAAACTTTTTGGATAAATTAGATTAAGTTTATAAATATAAAATTTTTTAAATTAAAAATATTTAATAAAAAATTAAATTTAATTAAATACAGTTGGAAGAACATCAACTCTAATTTTTCTATCGGTAAATCTTTTATAAACATCTTCATTTAAATCGTACTTCTCTTTTCCAGTTCCAATAATTATATAATCTTAAAAATTAATTATATAAAACTTTAATTATTTTCTTTTATTAAAATGTGAAAATATTTTCAAATTATACATTTAAATAAATTTAATTATAGTTTACTGGGAGTAGGTTTGATAACATCTAATATATCTAAAGAATGAGGTTTAATCTCAGTAGCCTAATTAATATCCCATAAAAATATTTATCTGGGAAATACGCAAATACTTCCAGGATACCAGATATCATTAACAGAAAAATACCCATTTCCTAATCCAAAAACTTATACAATACTATATAAATCATGAAAAAAATTAATTAATAAAGTCTCAATATAATTTGAATTATAAATAAAATACAGCCATTTATTTTTAAATTGTATACAAAATTTAAATATTTTTTTATATTTTTATTTATTCTATAATTTTAAAAATAAATTAATAAATTAAAGAAAATAAATAAATAATTAAATAATTAAATATATATATTTACTATGATTTTTTTGCCAAAATATCTTCAGAAAAGTCGAAAACTCCTTAAGTAGGGTTTTTTTAGTTTTTTATGTTATAATAATCACCTTTATTTTCTATTTCATAAGATCTAACTTTTAATTACTAAGCTTTTTCTCTCAATTATATTTTCATTTGCTCGTCTTTTATATTTGCATATTATGGATTTTTATCTTAATGTTATTTAATATCTCCTTCATTACTTTTCTAATTTATATTTTCATTTTAACTATTGCTATTACTATTATTATCATTTATTCCTGACGAAAATTTAAATTAAATTAGCTTTCCGCCACAAAAATTTGAATTCAAATTTTTAAAGATATTTTTAGAAGGGTTAAATATGTTTTTCATAATAAAGGCTTTTTTTTTAGATTTTTATATTATTGTCTATTTTAATAATAATTTGTAATTTTATTTAAATTTTAATTTTATATATTAGAAAAAAAATAAAAAATTTGATTAATTTTTAGAAAACAGATATTATAATTTGTAATTTTTTTTCATCCAAAATATTATTTATTTAATATAATATAAGGTGATAAATTATGGAGAATTTGATTCAAAATTATAAATTCACTAAGATAAAATAAATTCAATTTATTAAATTAATTAGTCAATTATTTAAACTATTGAGCAATGAATATAATAATAATTGTAATTAGATAAAATAAATGTAAAGCTTTTTATATTTATAAAAAAAGAACAATTATAGTATTTTTTTTTTTTTTTTTTATTTATACAAGAACTAGGCTATAAGACATTTTAAATAGTAAGTTCTATTTATATAAACTTTATTTAAATTAAATTAATTTAACATTATAATTATTTTTTTAAAAAAAATTTATAAGAAAAAGTGCATTTTTTTGCTCATAATTCTTTTTTTCCAGTATATAAAGCTAATAAGGATTTTCCTTTAACGGCAATAATTTTAAATCTGACCCCGGGAATATCTCCGACGGCGTGTCCTAAAATAAAAATAATATAAGTTAATAAGACTATTAATTTTATACATTTATTATTATATATATATAAACTATTATATATAAATTATTATTTAATATTTTACCTTTTCTTCCTAATCCGGCAACCATAACTTCGTCATTTTCGTGTAAGAAATTAAGACAACCATCCCCAGGAACGAAGGCGGCAATTTTTTTACCATTTTTTCTCAATAAAACTCTGACACATTTTCTGACAGCAGAGTTAGGCTATAAAGTTAAAAAATTAGTATATTATTTAATATTAAAAGAATTCAAATAGATATTTGTAATTTATTAAAGTTATAACTTAGAAAAAAGTATTATTTTAATTCTTTATACAAATGTATTAATTATGCTCTGAATTTTTTAGAAAATATTTTGGTTTAAATAAATTTAAAGCCAAATTAAAACACATTTAATTCATTTATAAATGTTTTTCTTTAACTCTACTATAATATAATATTATTCTTAAATAATTTTTATTTTATAAGGATAAAATAAACTATCAAAACAAAATTAATATAATTGCCTAGAATTATTTTTGGTATTTATATATATATAATTATATAATATTGCTTACTTATTTGGCGGAAACTCCCATTTTTTCAGTAACTAATCCTTTAGCGTGAGAAGCTCCTTGGAAGGGGTTTTTCCATTTACTGTTCAATAATCTTTTGTTATAGTCATTATCGGCCCATCTTTTATTTAAAAATAAATATTAATATTTAAAAAATTAATTTTAGGTACTAAAGTAATTAAGAATTTAAAGCCCAATATTTTTATATATATTATTTATAAAACTGAAATTTTGCTTCGGTTTATGTAAAAATGTTTTAAAAATTTTATGAAATTCATTTTAAACAAATAAATCGAATAAGCAAAATGTTTTTTTTAGCCTTTCTTTTCTACTTCAACTTGAATTATTAAGAAAAAAAAAAAAATCTATTAATTTAAATCTGAAATTTCTTGCGCTGCTTAAACAAACATTAAAAATTTATTTTTCTACTTGTTTTATTTATTTGCTCAATCAATTCAGTTTTGACTAGTATTTTTTTTTTTAATTCTTATTTTTCAAATTATAAATTCAATTAAAAAAATTAAATAAAAATGAAAGAAGACTACAAAAACGATAAAGCTATTTAAAAAATAAATTAAACCATTTATATAATTATTATTCTCACTTTTAAAGTCTTCTGTGGGTTTTAAGTTTTCTTCCAGCTCTGATACCTCTTGGTTTACCAACTCCCATGTATTATTTATTTTATTTCTTTAGATATTAAATTTATTAATTTCTTTAAAATTAATTTTGATAAATCTGGCTGTTCTATGTATGTAATTGTATTACTTTATTTATTAATTAATTAAATTAATTAATATAGTCTAATTAATTCCTTTTACAAAAACAAAATAATTAAAAGACTTATTTTTATTATGCTTAATTAATTTATAAAGGTATTTTAATAATTTAATTAATTAAAATAATTAAAAGAAAAATTAAAAGGTAAATTTACACTAAATTATTTATATAAAATAAAATTTTTTTAATTAATGATTCATAAAAAAAAAAAAAAAATTCACATACTATAAAATAATTAAAATATTACTAGGTTTCATTTTATAATTAAATTTGAGTTAAAATCATAAAAATCTACCTAAATTCACCTAATTATTATAATTTAAAAATAAAATTGGCAATTTCCATTAAGTTATAGTAAATTAATAATATATTAATAAGTAATTTATAATCTTATTTTAATCTCTAATAAATTATAAATTTTAGTAAATAAATTATAAAAATCATATAAATTTAACAATTTTTTATTATTTTCGAAAATATTAAAAAAAAAACTTATTTCACTCATTTTTATTTCACCTATTTTATCATTATACGATGTCTTTAAAACTTTATTAAGTATTTCCCAGATATGTTCTATCAAAAGTCTATTTAGATTTTGTCCATCTAAAATATTAAAATAATTGACAAATTTAAAATAAAATAAATTAGATGATATACTTTTATATTTATTTTATATTAATTTCTAAATTAAAACAATATTATCAAATTACAAAGTCATTTATGTGCTTTATTTTACAAAATATTATAATGATAATTTACCTTTCTCTATATTATTCCATTTATTCAGGATTTTGTTCAAAAACTCCTTTTCTTAAAACAAATTTATTTAATTCGGAAGTTCTTTTTTACTCTTTAGGGTCTTTATATTCTTATCTTTAAAAAATTTATAAATAAAAATTAAAACAAATAAAAATAATGTTGTATAATACACATAAGTTTTAATTTATTTAATTGTATTTATTTCTACGATAATTTTTAAATATTATAAAGTATATTAACATTTTTTTTTTTTAATTTTATATGATAAAGTACCTATGCATAGTTACAAAATGATCTTAATCAGTACCTCTAAATTTCATCCAATTTTATTTAGTATCAGCAAATTTCATCTAAAATTTAAAAGATTTTAATTAATTTAAGAATTAATTTACATTTTTATATAAAACTAACAGTATTAATATTTAATTATATTTCAATAAAATATCAGTTTTTTTTTTTATAAATATATTTGTTATAAATTCAAGTTTTTTTTTTATTTTAAAATTATATTATTATTAGCATTTTTTCTATAAATTTAATTCTATAATTACTTCATTTTATGTCCTGCTTTCATACTCATTCTCACCGAATTTTCTTTCATAATAAAATGCATTATATCTATTATCTGGGTCACATCTCTCTTCTTACCAATTTCCTATAAATAAATATTATAATAAATAATAATATATAATTAATTATTTAATATATTATAATTTTCCATGTTTTATCTTTATAACACTTTTAATGATAAATTACCTATCAAAACATTAGACCCATATTTTTTTTCTGGTAATGTTGTTTATTATCTAATAAAATCCGTATTCATATTTATAATTTATTAAGTTTTTTTTTTTATTAATTGTAAATGTTTAATTATTTATTTTATTGAAAAATTAATTTATAAAATTTTTATTTTATTATTAGAAAATTTAAAGAAAATAAAAATAAACTTATCGAATTTTCTCTAAAACTTTAATAATTTTTCATTAAAATGGAGTATTAGTTATTGAACTAAAATATATAAATTTTTATTTTTTTTTACGGATTTATTTTATATTTTTAAATTTTTATTTCTAAAATTCCTCTATATTTTACTTTTATATTTTATGTGACACATAATATATTTAGTTTTAGATTTAATCTTAAATTCTATATTTTTTACAAATTAAAAAACCAATAATTTAAAAGTAACTATTAGTGTATGTTCTTTAGTAGAATATAATTTTTATTTGAAGACAATCTTTTGAATTTAAGTCAATAAAATTATTTACTTTAAAATTGTATTTTATAGTTTTAATTTGATTTATATCTGGCTAATCCTAAGCAAATTTTTAAATAATTAATTGCATATCAAATTAAAATTTATAAAAATTATTTGCATAAACTCAAAAAACTTTAATATAGAAAACAAAATAGCATAAATTCTGAAATTTAAATCATAAAATGATTAAATAATTTAAATTAGAGAATTTTAAAATCTTATTTGTTATTAGTTTGTTTTAGAATTATTCTTATAGTATATAAATTATTTTTAATTCGTTTATGGCAGTTTACTATTAATTTGCAAAAAAATATATTTCAATGAAACTTTATTTTTAGTATTAAAAATAAATTATGAATATATACATTTGTTCATTATTAATAAATATATTTATTAACTATTGATAAGTTTTCTAAATGAATTTTTTATAGAATAAATACAGCTATCTTGATATGGTCTTAATTAATCAATCATATATTTATATAAGTAATAATTGCTCAATAAATATACAAATACAATGAATACACCAAGGAAAAAGTAAAAAGAAATTATATTAATTATTAAAAAATCAATCAATCTTTTTCCCTTATTAAAACTAAAAATTTATAATATTAAATCAAATAAATAAAAAATAAAATTAATATATAATATATCATTAATTTCAAATTAAAAAAAAACAAATAAATAATAATTTAATAAAATAATTAATAAAATGGAATTAGCAACTTTCGCAATTCACGATGGATATTTAGAAGCCATCTTAAGAGGACTCAGATCCAGTTTCTTAACTGAAATTTAATACGGATAAATGAAAAATTGCAGTACTCTAGGAGAATTAAAAACTGTAAATATTAAATAAAATAAAAGAAAAAACAATAGAAAAAAAAAACTTTTAAAAGATTAATTTTATTTTTTTTATATATTTTATATACAGTTTTGATATAAAAAAAATTAATCACAAAATAATGAAAATTAATAAATTAAAAATATAATCTAACAAATATACATAAACTTAAAAAATTCGTTATCATTTATAGTATTAAATTTATTTTACAATTTTATATAGTTCTTAGAAGAAACTGATTACGGAACCTTATTATAAACTGAAAATCAAGATATTCCTATTATTACATTAAGAGAAAAATTAAGAGTAAATAAGATATTATATAACAACTCTATAAGTCCCATAAAAGGACAGATTCGATAAATGTCGGTCACATTTTGTTTAAAAAAAAAGCTGTCTTTTAATAAAAATAATAAAATAAACCTTGATCAAAATCAAATAATAATTAAACATAATTATTTTTATAACAAATAAAATATCTTTTAAAAGAAAATAAAAATACAAGTTGTACACTTTTAAGGGAAATTAGGACACTTTTATATACAAATAAAAAAAAGTGTTATTTATCGGTTTAATTCTAGTATATGGACAAAATAATCTAAATAAAACTATAATTTTAATTTTTCATAAAAAAAAATAAAAAAAAATAATAAAAATAGCAATATTTAATATTTTTTTCCTCCTTTGGTTAATAAGATTTTTTATAAATTTTATAAAGTATAACAAATCGATAAAATTTATAAATATATACACACTTTATTTATCATTAATATTGTTACATTTAACATAAATTCTTATTAATAATTAAGGAAAAATTAGCCTAAGAATTCGATTATATTGGAACTTAATCTGGGGGAAAATTAAATGAATTCTTACACTTAATGAGATGTAAATACATGATTGACAACGTTGTTAATATTATTGAATAACTTAGAGTTGACCCTAAAGCTAAATTCACTGGATGTCACCCCTTAGGGTAAAGAATTTTTATTTATATTCTTTATTTAAATTTCATAATCCTTTTTCAATTAGAATGAATTTTAAAAAATATATTAAAAACTTATTTAATTAATAAAAACAATTATTTATTTTTATACAGATATTTTGAAGGAATGAATAACATTAAAGTTATGGAAGGAGATGATTTAAGTTAATTATATAGAGATGTTTTAATTGATACTCCAGTTGGAACCTATTTCATGAGATTTTTAGAAGAATCTATGGAAGGAATGGGAGAAAATAAAGGAATGAACGATGTCTAAGAAATTTTCAAATAAATGAAACCTGAACACATCAGAAATTCTTTAAAAAAAATGTGGTTAGAAGATTTCTATACCTATTGTTCCACTCTTTCTAATGGAACTACTTCTGAAATGATGGTTGATTTATTAAAAGTTGAAGCCGATTTCAAAAACATCCAAGTAAACCATTGATAAATAATTATCATATGTTCATAATTTTAAGCAAAATTATAAAACTTAATAATCTTACTTAATTTTAATATTTAGGTCATTTATAACACCATTGGACATAACACTTCTATGGCCAAATTATTATTAACCAGAAAATAACTTACACCTAACTTCGGATACTTATACCCCGATTGTGACGAAGCCCTTAAAAAATCTACCAATGTTGATCAATTGAGAGAAGTAATTTATATAAAATGAATTTTTATACTATATAATGCATATATTCTTATTTTTATATTATACACAAATTATAAAATATTATTTATTTATTATTTTTTTTCTATACAGGCTGTTAAAGGAATCGAAAATTATAGTGCTATTATGAAAGATGCCCCCGATCCATCCAAAATGGAAGATTTTACCTTCCACACTAAAACTTTAGAAGACTTCATGTCTGAAGATGAATGTAGAAGATATTCCATTGCCTTCGATTAAGTAATTTATTTTAATTATAATATTATAAAATTTATTTATAATTTATTTTAATTTATTATTATATTTTATTTTATTAAATTATAATTAATTTTATATTTTTTTTAAATAGTGCGCTCACTACACTGTATTCTATGCCTACTTGAAATTAAAAGAACTCGAAGTTAGAAATATTATTTGGTTAGCAGAAATGATCTCCAGAAAATTATAAAAAGGACACCCTGGATGGAAAAAAATTATTGTCCCCTTCTCAAATTTAACTGGAAAATGATTCTTCATTGTTTTTAATTTCTTTGGACAGGACAAATAAAATATCAAAGTTCTTATTGAGTTTTTTATTTATTATTATAAGCATTATTAACTAAAATTATTATAATTATTAAATTTTATTATAAGTTAATTATCTCATACCTATTGTTCTTCAAAATTTATAATATAATCAATTAATAATTATTATAATTTATATTTAATTTAATTCTTAAAAATTAATTTTTTTCAGTAGTGTAACCAAATTATAACAATTAATACCAAATACCTTTATAAAACTGTGATATTATTATAATATTTAAAAATATATCAAATTAGTAAGTTAGTTGAAAAATGTTTATCATTCACTTATTAATTTCCTTTTAAAAAATTTTAGTTTTAAACACTTATTTCATCAAAATCTTTGAACTATTCTTTCAACTAAATTATATTTTTTTCATTTTTATCCTTAATCATTTCAAATTCTTATTAATTTTCTTATTATTTTTTATCGAATATTTATATTTATTTATAGTTTTCATTATGCAATGGGCTTTTTTATAATAAAATTTTTTAATCTTATGTACTAATTATAATTATTTTTCGAAAAAATGTTAATAATCATATTTAAATTTACTTATATTTTTATATTTTGTTTTGTTTTTATAAGTAAGCTTAAAATTCCTAATCCTCTCTTTCATCAATTTTCCCAAATTCTATTTCTTCTAATTATTCTTCATCAAAATATAACTCTAGTTTGTTATCCTTTTCCAAGTTATAAATTGTAGTCTCTAAAATAATATAAAAAATTTTTTGACTTACACGTATTTATTATATTAATTTAAGAATTTTATTAAACTTATTTTAGTTTTTAATAAAAATAATACTTACCTTATTATTAGTCATATAAATCGGCAAAATCTTCATTATTTATAATTAATGTTAAAGTGTTCTTTCTTGGACCAAAGCTAATATACTTAACTTTAGCCCAGTTTTTATAGTCATCAATGAAAAATTTATGATTAAATGTGGAGAAAAATTGTCTTTTCATTTTATATAAATAATAAAAATATGTTTGCGTATTTAATAGTTTCTTTTTTATTATTTATAACTTAAATATAAATACATATCATATTTATATACCCTGTTGCATATCGAATTAAATCTGTATGATGGTATATTCTTTAGGTTCCTGTAAATGCAGAAAAAGTCACCATAACGCAGTGTTCTTCTTTTTCATTCTCTTAATTAACTATATAAAATCTCCAAGTGTATCGTTTTTTGGATCTTATAATAATATGAAATAAAATTAAATGAAAATTTTATAATAGTATAAAACTAAAGATATATTAAATTTTAATTTTTTTTTCATTAAAGAATTCCATCTCTTTAAAATTACGAATTTGTTAATATGAATAATTAAAGTTAGAATATAACTAATATATTCCTTTTAAATAAAATTTTTCTCAAAAAAATATATTTTAAAAAGTATTATTAACTTTAATGATTTATATTTATTAATTTTTAACTTTTTATATTTGTTTCCAACATCATTGGCTTAAAAAGATATTGGGATAACTTACATTTTTTATTTCTTTATTTTTATTAACTTTTTATCGATTTTAAGATCTTTATAGAATGAATATTTAGAATAATTTATAATTTTACTTATATAAAGGGCCTATAAAATCTATTTACTAAAATACAAGAGAAAAATATAAATTTAATTTAAAAATATAAAACAAATAAAGTTAAAACAACTATATATTAAAAATTTATGTTCAGAAGATTGCGAAATGTTATACTCAAATTTAATTTGTACTCATTAAAATAAATCATCATAATATTTAATATAATATTATAAATTAAAATATACTATATTTATTTTATATTAAAATCGCATTTATTTATTAACAAAATTTCATATAAATAATATTTATTTATGGGTTTTTATTATAAATTTATAAAAAAGAGCTATTATAATTATAGCAAAATAAATTTTTAAAAAAGTTTAAAGTTTTAATTAAAAATTAAAAATTAAAATCAGTAAAAGCAAATTTGAATTCATGAAATCATACTTGAATACATTAGCCATCATATTATAATTTTATAATTTAATAGGTATATATATATATTAAATACAAGATAGATATTAACTAATTATATGGTTGACATTTTAAGTTAATATATTTTAGTAATTTTCACAATTTATGGGTTTAATATTAAATATATTTATCATTGTGCCTTATAATACATGTTTTTATTTTGATATATTTAATTATCGAAATTGTTAATAATATATGAATAATAATTTAATCAAATTCAAATTAATTATTTATATTTTTCAAAATAATTTTGAAATAAAATTAAATATTAAAAAATAAAAGATAAAACAAAAAAGATAAAATAAAAAAATATGGCAAGAAAATAAGAATAGAAATCTAAAACAATTTTTTTACCCACATTGAATTGAATCCTCTAATATAAAAAAGTTTTTAATAAAAATGGTTTCTATCTTATTTTCCTCGCAAATAAAAACAATCTCTTTTTCAATTAAATACTATTTAAATTAAATTTATAAAATATAAAATGAAATTTTATCATTTATTAGATAAAATTATAAATCATCATTATAAATATTTAACTGCTATTTTTCTTTTAATTATAAACAACTTTCAAAAGTTATATAAAATAAGATACCACTTATATATAATTTAAACTTAAAATAAATTTTAAAAATACTTAGAATTTTACATCATATAATTTATATAATACTTTAAACTTTACTATATATAACTATATTAATTAATATAAACAACTTTAAAACAAACTAATTTTATATTATTATTAAATTTTAAATTTAAATTTTAATATAAAAATCTGATAATAGTTTTCAAAATTTAACAAAATAAAAAAATAATTCTATTCATATATAAAATTTATAAAAAACCCTTTTTAATTTCGTATATAATATACATATAGCGTATTATAATTTGATAAATATGCTTATAAAAGATTAAATATAGCATTATATAACTTCATTTAAATAGTATAAAATATTAAATGATAAAAATTAAATTAAAATTTTTCTAATATTTTTTTATATTTATCAACAACAACCATCTTTTTTTTTTTTTTACTTTTTATCACTTTTTAATTTTATTGATTCTTAATCTTTTTTTTTACTCTTTTTATCTTTTTTCTATTTTTTTTCATCATCTGAATCATTAACTTCGTATTATTAACCTAAACATATTAAATATTTAAAAATAATAAATAAAAAATATATTGATAGCATATTAGATATATACCTTATTAATTATTATTCTATTTATCATCTTAATTATCATCTGAATCTTATTCTTAATTATTATATATAGCATTTTTATCCACTTTTTAAACGCCTTAACTACCCACTTTTAATTTATTTTTTTTCTTTTTACTTATTCCTACCCCTTTTGTTTTTTTATTTGATGAGTGAACTCCTAATATATTATAATTTTAATTTTTAATTTTATTTTTAATTTATTAAATTCAATTTTTTCTAATAAATAAAAACCTGCAAAATATATAATTATGTTTCATTTTATTTTATTATATTTATCAAATTTTTTTTAAATTACCTTTAACTAAACATTAAAACATTTCATCTATACCTACATCTGCTTTTGCTGACACTTAAAAATGATGTGCTCCTTAAGATTTAGCAAAATTTTCAGCATCTTATTTATTAATTTATCTTTTATTTTCTAAATCACATTTATTTCCTGCCACTACCAAAAAAATATCTTTACCCCCAAATTATTTCAATTCTGCTATCCATTTTTAAACCTATAATATTTGAAGTTATAAATCTATATGCATATAATTTAATAATTTTTTCTTGGAGTCAATAAAATTTGCAAAAATATGTAAAATTTAATTATTTTGATTATTATACCTTGTCAAAACTTTCTTTAAATGTTATATCATATACAATAATTGCCCCTAAGGCATCTCTATAATACATAGGTGCTAAAGCATTAAATTTTTCTTATCCTGCAGTATCCTAATATATTTAATATAAATTTCATATTTAAAAATTTTGTAAAATTGTAAATTTTAAATTGGAATCAAATATCAGACTGTAAATTTTTATTTTGATATATTTATTTTTATTTTTTGATATCGTCTAATATATTTACTACATAAGCTATGACACAAAATACTATAAAAATATTATTTTTTATTTATATTTTACCCATATTGATATAGAAACAGTTTCGTCATTATCTAATGTGACGTTTTTTTCCAAATAACTAGCATTATTAGTAGAAATTTAATTATCATCAAATTCTCCATTACAATATCTTAATGTTAAAGAAGTCTTTCCAACTCTTCCTTTTATAAATGATTGAATTAATTAAATTTTTGCCAATTATTTTAATTAATAATTGATACTTAAAAATATTGTAAAAAGCTATAAACATTATTTTTAAATATATGCCAATATTCAATTTAAAACTGAAAATAAAAATTGACTATACACTAAGTTTATTTGTTATATTATCTTTTTTTATTTTATCTTTTAGAGAATAAAAAAAATAATTTTTATATTTGTTATAAAATTATTAAATTAATGATTTTTTATAGATGATTCTATTAATTTCTATCTTCCTTAATTTATACTATTTTAAATATTATTTATAATAGTATTTTATTTAATATTACCTTCTCCTAAAACAACTAATTTATAATATTTTTTATCCATAATTTCTAATATATAATAGTTATTTGCAAATATTAAATAAAAATTTCAATTATTTTGTTTATTTTTTTATTTATTAGTTTTTATTTATCAATTATTGAGAATTAATTAATTAATTAAATATTATTAAACAAATTAAAATAAATGCATTAATAATATTTTTTATATCAATTCTTGTATTTAATCAAACGAAATAAATCCCTTTATAAATAAATAAAAAGAATTAAGCCTTTCTATGTAATTCCTATCTATTCAATGAAGTACATATAATGCTTATATTTTTTTATCAATACAATTTCAACATTCAATATTTAATATAAATTTTAATATTATTTATTCTTTCATAATAAAAATATTAATTTAATTAAATAATTAAATAAATAGGTAAAAATATTCATTAATTTAGTATATTATAAATACTTCATAAAAATAATTATTAGCTTATACTTTAAGTTATTTCTTCATTTTTAATTAAAAGAATAATTATTAAAACAAAATAATTTTATAAATTTTGTATATTTTATGTATTAAGAATGAAACAATTATTAATAGTTAAATGATATATCTATTTAATTATTTTTATATTATATGAGAGCAATTAATTTCATTCTACATTACTAGGTATCAATGGGTCAAATCCTAATTCTTCCGAAGGAATAACAAATTCAGATAATTTTCCTTCATAAGCTTTAATCATTTAAACGTGAGCTTTTCTTATTTACTATAATTATTATTATAACTCATTAACTAAATTATTTTTCAACTATTCTACTTCTTCTAAAGACCTAGTGATAGCTCCTAAAAATTGAATATAAAAAGTTAAAATTTATTCTAATTTAATTTGAATTAAAATGGCGATTTTAATTTATAAAAATATATAAATATTTAGTTACCAACATTATTAGGGTCAATATTTGCGGCTACTAAAGTCTAATGCAAACATAAATCTTTAAGTTCAATATCATCTTGTATATTTGTTACCTTTTTCTCTAATATCAAGTTCTATTTAAAATTAATATTATATATTTAAAAATAAAAAAAAAAATTTCAATATAATAAATATTTTTACCTGCAGACCAGTTTTTTAGTGAATATCATATACTGTATTATTAAATTTATCAAACAAAAAGTCTCTATCTCTTTTGAAATATTGGAATTGTTGTAATTTAACTTCATATTCATATTCCATTTTTCTAAATTTCTCTTCATATTCACTGATTCTCTATTTTAAATTTTCTTTTTCTCTAATAATACCTTCTTATTCAATTTTTTGCTATATAAATATATTATATTAGTATTAATTAAATAAAAAACATATAACTGAAAAAAAATAAAAACTATTTATATAAAAAATATTCATTAATTAATTTGTATTGAATTAAATTTATTTTATTTTACTTTTTGCAATTTTAATATATCTTCTTTAGTTTTGGTCAATGGATCATTTAAATTTTTCCATTGTCTTTCAGCTTTCAATAATTCTCTTTTATCTCTTTCTTCATTTTTAGTGTGTTCATTTATTTCATTTTTTAATTGTCTAATAAGATCTAAATTTGTAGCTGTAATATCAGAATAATAATTTTTAATATCCTAGTACTTTTTATGGTGTTCTTTTTTAATATTTCCTATTTTTAAGTCCTTTTTTTCTTCTAACTATTTTATCAAAGCCTGCCTGGCTTCCTCCATTTCAGTTCTTAATTTTGCCATTTTATTATCGTATTTTTTCTTTATATCATTTGCCAGTCTTTCATAGTCTTATTATTAAAAATCCAATTTAGTTTTTTAATAGTATATTTATTATATTTTAAAAAAAGTTAATTTTTTTTTTTTTTTTTCATTTTTACCTTATCTTAAAGACAAAAATTTTTTACTGAAATCAAAATTAAGTGCATACATTACGTAATCATGTTAACTTACTTCTTACTCTTTTTTCTTTATAAATGTTTAATATAATTATCATATTTATTTTTTATGTTAAAATTTATAATTGAAATAATAATAGTTTTAAAATTATTTATATACAATAACTTTCAAAGACCTCGTATCAGTTTTAAGTTCTCTTGATTTAATTCTGTGTTCATCTTCTAATTATTTCAAAGTAATTTCTACATCTTTTTTTAATTCAGATTGTTGGTCTTAATTTTGGAAAAGTAAATGCTTAATTCTAAATAAATAAAAATAAATAAATTTATAACTTCAATAAAAATAAGTATATAGAATAGAATTAAATTTATTTATTTTATTAAATTCTAAGATAAAATATTTATAAATTTCAATAATTACTTTTATTTATAAACATTTAGGGTCATAATATGATTTTCCTTTAAATCTTAAATTTCTCTTTCTTTATTAATATGCTCACTTTTGTAATCTTCTAATTCTTTTTTGGCGATTATCCAATTATAATTAATTTTTTCTCTTTCTTATTAATAAAAAGCTAACAATTATTCTTCTTATTCAAATTACTTTTTTAATTCCCTTGCTTCATTTCTCAATTGCAACTATTAAAATTTTATTTGGTTAAATATATTTATCTGTTTTTATTTCTTATAGTTTTATAATAATTTGTTTTTAAAAATTCATCAAAAATAATATCGATTTCTAAAATATTTTTCTAATGCAATTAAAATATTTTTTTTCATATTTTTATAAATCTAAAACTCAAATTCAGAATATTGAAATATTAAGTATATTAATTTTTGTTTTTGATAAAAAATTAAACATTATTAATTTTCCAAGGTTTTAATTATTTATTTATTTACTTTATATTCTTCTTTATCTATATCATTTACTGCATCTGCTGCTTTCATCGCAGCCAGTTGAGCTTCTATTTTAAAAATAAAATTAATATAATTTTGAATAGCCTATTTAATAAAGTAATAAAAAATATTATATTTAATTTTACTAGTATATTATGGTGCTTAATTTTAAACTTTTGGTGGCATTATTAGAATTTAAATTTGGTTTTTATTTTTATTTTAATAAAATATTATTGTTATATTTTTATTTTTATAACTTTAATTAGAGGTTTTTTATGATAATAATTTAAATGAATATAAAGTAAATAAAATAACTATTCATCTATTATATTTTAATACTCACAAAATATTTAATAATCTTTCAATTTTTTTTTCGTTTAAATAGTATTTTTTTTACTAAATTTTTATTATTTTTAAAATTACATACAATTTCATTACAAAGACTCATAGACCTACTAAAAATATTTGAAATTTAAAATTTGAAATTTTCATAAAATAATAGGAGCATAGTTTATGAATCTTAATTTTACATATTTTTCTAAAGTAATTTTGATCATGTAAAACTACTTACAACATAATTTTAATACTTTAATATTGCAATCATACAATCTTTTTAACATATATATATATAATTGAACAGCTTATAAGTAATTTTTCATAATTAATAGGGCTGTTCTACCCCCCTTAAAATTTCGCTATAAAAAAAATGAAATATTAAATAAAATTATTAAAAAAATTTATCACTATGAATTTCGCTTTTTTGATTATGCTAGCGGAATTTTAACCATTTGTTCAGCGGAATGGGAACACCCTTGATAATTAATAAAAAATTATAGATATACAAATGAATATTTTCTTAATTTAAGGGTAATATTATAATAAAAAATTAAATATGTTGTTAAAATAGTTTATAATTACTAAAAAAGACTCAAATTAAGTTTTTTTATAAAAAACGAAAAATTAAATATACTTTATAAGTTTACTATTTTAAAGTATTTAATTATAAAACTTTATTTTTCTTTACTTATATTAAGTATATTGAAATTTTCAATTTATTATTTTAAATGAAAAAAATTTGGCATCTTTCTAAAATTTTAACTAACTTTGCATTTTAAATTTAATTTCTAATTCCTGTTTACATTTACTCTTAAGAATTTTTATTTTTTATAAATTATAAAATTCTTCTCATATATTATTTTTTATTAAAATTTAATATAGTAAAGATTATCAATTAAATTTAAATATCCAACTTGAAAAATATATGAAATTTTAAAAATAAATCGACACTGCTATATTTATAGATAGTATTTTATAATAAAAATATTTATAATATTTATTATAAAAATTTTATTCATATAAATTTTTTATATTTTACTAAAATCCTTATGTTAGATGAATCTATAAAAAAAGATTACAAAAATATTTACTATATAATAACATAATTATTAATGGTCAAACTAGAAAAATTTTTATAACCATTTCTAAAATCCATTATTATGTTTTTGTTATAGTTAATAAAGCTTCTATTTTTAAAGTATTATTCAACAAAGGTAATTTATTAAAATTTAGATTTTCTGATGTAGGATTAGATTCTAATTATATAGTTTGGTAGAAATAAAAAATCTGGGGAGAAATTTCTTTTATATACTCATTTTTATACATAATAAAATAGAAATTTTTATATATAAATTAATATTTTTAATTTTTAAGTCAATATTTGTAAAGTTCATTATTTAAATATCTGATTTTAAAAAGTATATAATGTTAATAAAATTTAAATATATAAAAGAAAATATAAATTAAATATCAATAAATTATACCTAAAAATATGCGCATAATTTAATTCACAACATGGGAGCTGCAGGGAAATTTGTCTATTTTCTAATAAAAATACATTATTATACCTGAAAATTTTTGTTTTTCAAAATTTTATACAAAAAAATATGATTAAAATCAGAAAAATTAAAAAAATTAATAAATTTTTATTAATGACAAAAAAAAATAGTGATATAAAATAAAATTGAATTTTTAAATTCTTTATTATTTTTTATCCTTATATAAAATAGCTACTTTATGATTATGCTAATATATAAAATTACTTAAACATATTTTATCAAGAGTTTTAACTAATCTTTACTTAGATATAAGTTTCAATTATTTGACAATTTTATACCTATATTTTATTTTAAAATATTCTTTTTATGATTTAACCCGCTATTTGGATCATTATAAATATTTTATTTGATATCAGAATTGACATTACATAATTTATGATGTATATTAGATTAATTATAGATTTTATCAAGCATTATTTACTCATTATTGTTTGGCGATAAAATATTTAACAAATACATAATTACTTTGAATATAAAATGGCATTTTTATAAAATACCCGGCATGCCGGGAAATTTTAACAATTTTAAATCCCGACAAAATTTTTTGCCGGGATTTTTGACCAATTTATTCTTAGGGATGCGCCCAGGTCGTGATTTAATTGTTTTTTTTTATTGATTTAAAACAAAATTATATATATTTGGTTAATAAATTTTATTGGATCTAATTACTTTTTACTTAAATAGAAAAAAATATTTTTAATGCAAAATTACAAAAAATAGCATAAATTATAAAATTTTTTAAGAAATAATGATAAATGTATAAGCTTTATGAACTCCAACAATAAATTCTTATTTATCAAAACCTTAAATTAGTATAATATTTTTCATTAATTATAAAAATAAAAATAAATAATCTTTTATTTCATCCGGAAATACAAACCAGTTTATTGATAATTTTTTTTTTACTCTTTTAATTGGCTTTAAATTCTAAGCAGAAAAAAATAAAGAAGTTAGAAAATATAGACATTTTTTAAAATACAACAAATAATTTTTTTATTTAGTAATTAAAATTAAAATAATTTAAAGTGTTATTTATTAAATTAATATATATTTAAATTTTTCAATTTTGTCTTTATTTTTAATATATTGTGTTTTTTATAAAAACTTGTTTTAATTTTTCTTAAAATATAAATGTTTTTTATTTTTCAACATATATATATCAATTTATTACTTAATTTTTATTAATTAAATAAATAGTGACTATGTAATTATTTCTTTAAATAACTTCTAATATAAGTTTATAAAAGTATTATTTGATAATTATTGATTAATTAAAAAAAGGCCAATATTTGAATTTTTTAAATTACTTACCAAATAAATAAACACTGATATATTAGCTCTAAAAATATTTATAATTTTTTATATTAAATTTTTCGGAATTTTAATAACCAACTACTAAAAAGAAATATTATGCTTGTCAAAATTTAGTGTAGATATTTAAAATGGCGTTAGTATTATAGCTTTAATCATCAATAATAAGCTATGTTTTTATTTTTTATGAATATATAGTATATTCTAGTAACAAAATTTTATTAACTCTAAGGTTCAAAAGTTCAAACTAAATAAAAGTATTATAATTTTTTCAAAGTTTGAAACCACTTAAAATATATATTATATTTTAAAAAATTAAATAATTTTAACTTTTCACTTTCTAACTAAATTTATTAATTTACTGTTTATGTTTTCTATTAAAATACAAATTAAAAGTAATTATCTCTATATAAAAATAAATTCTAAAACTATTAAAAAAAAATTGGACAAACTAAATTAATTTGTTTTTCGTTGCAAAAGCTTTTTTTATTTGAAATAATGTATAAAATTCAATCTTTTTTTTCTAATATAAAATTTTAATATCTAATTTTAAAACCTCTTTAAAAATTTATATATAAAATTAAATTCGATATGGATTGTGATAAAAAAACTTATAATAAATTATTATAAGGTAAAAAGAAATTAATTAATTTAATAATTAAATTAATCTTAGAAAATTAGAAATCTTGTTTAATAACAATTAACTATTTAAAATTGTTTTCATATACTCTTATAATATAAATGATCCAGTTTTAGAGATTTAAATTATCTTTAATAATAATGCCATAGTATTTAGCAGCATAATCATATATCCAATTTTATTTTTCACTATAAAATAATTTGTAAAGGTTTGTAAATAATTTAGACTTTTTCTAAATTTGTAGGGTTATTATTTATTACTTTTCACATTACAACTAATTTATGTTACTGATATTATTAAGGCAAACAGATTAATACGGTTTTTGACTATAATCATAATAATAAATAAATATATAAATAAATTTAAAAAAAAATAAACAAAAAATAAAGAAATTTTACTAAGCTTATTCTAAAATGGTTAAATAGCAATAAATATAAAAAATAAAAAGCCCATAAAATGTAAATATTTTTCACAACTCACATATTATGTTTTTAAATAATTTTAATTAATATATTGATTATTATTATTTACTTATTATACTATCCAATGTTTATATAACGATAGCTATTTAAAAACAAATTAGAATAAAAATACTGCAAAGTAGCTACTTTGTATATATTATGTATGTGAGAAAACATAAAAATATTTAAAATACTTAAATTAAAATATTCAATTAATAAATTTATTTTAAAAAAGCATAAAAAGCCTAATTTAGATAACTCTGTAGACAATGTAGGTAAAATGTCTAAAAAAAATGTAATTAAAAATTTTATGAATGGGTTTATCAGATATATCCAAGAAAAACAAAATGAGGTAGAAATTTTAGTTAACAAATTTTAACAATCAAAGTTCGAAAAAAATGTAAGTTTATAAAAAAATGATTTTTAAAGTAAAACATATAGGAATGAAACTTCATAGAAAAAAGATGAAATCTTTAGTTGGAAAAAATTCAATAGAAAAATAAATAGAAAAAAAAAAAATATGAGCAGTTTGACTGAATTTCAAAAATTCTTTTTTGACATTATAATAAACTAAAACCTTTCCATTAAATCTCAATTTTTCATATAATAGTAATAAAAATAAGAAGAAGTGAAAATATAAAATGTCCAATCTTAAGAATAATCCCTTAATATTACTAAATATAATATTTTAGGTGACAAAATTTAAAGTCCATTTAAAAACTTAGATGAAAATAATAAATTAAATAAATATAATGACACGATATAAATTGTTAATAATTATAATCATAGATAGTTTGCGCAAAGTTTTCAGATTGAAATGTAATGTCATTAACACTCATAATTTAGTAATTTCAAAAAAAATTTGAATGTAAAAAATTAAAAAAAAAATTCAATATAAATTAAAGAAGAATATGAAAACCATGATAATGGCATATAAAACTCTTAATAAATTTCAAAACTAGATATAAATATAAAATTATAATAAAACAAACAATAGAATTTGAATAATGATTGTTAATATATAGGAAATGATTTACCCTATCAAAATTACATTAATTAAACTAAACAATAATCTTTGAATTCTACTACCCAAAATTAAAATAATCTAGGCAGTTTAGGTAATACAAAATAAAATTTTCTATAAGTAAAGGCAGTTTGCATTAAAAACAAAAAAAATTTGCTATATCCTGAGCACTGTTCCAACCATTAAAAAAACCCATAATTGTCATCTGAAGTTACATCTAAAAAATACTGTAACTTTAGGATACTAAATAAATAATAAAGTAAAAAACAAACTTAATACATCATTTAAATAAATAATTTAGAATAATAGAACTTAGATAATATAGAAAATTAAATTTGTTCAGTACAGTAAAAAAATTAAATAAATAATGATAATATTAGTGATTAAAATCCTAGACAAAATCGAAATGAATAAAGTGATATAAAAATTACGAAAAATTAATAGTAAATTTCCAATATTTCCGTAAAACAATTAGATAAAGAAAGCCAATAAATCACTGCTAAAATATCAACATAAGTTATTTTAAGTACTGGAAATGTAAAATATTATATATTATATATTAAATGATTTTTCATTTTAATTTCGTTTTTTCTTTTACTTTAAAATATGTTTCTATAAATTGGTTAAAAATTGATATTGTTTAATTTAATTATTTATCATTATAATCATTAAGCATTTTTATATTTTTTAATTATTAACCACTTTGATATTAAATGTAAATTAAATACCTCAATTTAACTGAAATTTTTATCATTTTTAATTTTTAAAATGAAAATAGATTAAAATATATAAATTTTTTTAGATTTAGTAAAGAGAGTTAAATGAGGATAACAAATCATATGCTTAATATCATTATAGTGACTATGAAGGGTAAATTTTAGAAAAAAAAATATTAAGAATATTTGCTTTAAAATTTTTGAGAAATGAGTTTTACAGCTATATTATTAATAAGTCTAGAGTTAAAAATTTCAAGTAATAATTTCAGTAAAGGTCTTATATATTTTAAAAGTTACTTGAAGGGTGATAATAAAACGTTATATGAAATAAGATTTAAAATTATAAAATATAATAATTATAGATAAAATTTATAAAATTATTCCATATATTGTATACTTTATTTGGATTTATTTATTTGATACTATATAAATTATGTATATATATATAGAAAAATTAAAATATATATATATAAATTATTTATAATTATTTTACTAATTAAATAATAATTTATATAAATTTATGATAATTTTGATTTATTATGATTTAATGTATACTAAATTATAAAATTATACTGCTTTATTTTTAAATTGTGATAAATTTTATTTAATCTTTAAAATGATATTTTATTTCAATTTATAAAAATAATAATTATTTATATTAAATTGCAATTTACAATTAAATTCAGCCCAGTTAACAATTTATTAATAAAAAATGGTCTTAAAATAATAAAATATCATAATTAAATTTATAATAAATATATTTCTAATATTTTTTATATATTCCTAATAACTTAATAAAATATCATGAAAATATAAATTTATTTTCTTTTATAAAAAAATAACAAAAAATAAAATTTAAAAAAGCATATTAATTTTTTTTGGGTGGTATATATTTAAAATTTAAAATTTTTAAAGAAATAAAAATAATTGGAATAAATAAGTAAAATTATAATTTGATTAAATCTATTTAATTAATCTATGTAGCTTAATAATATATAAAAATCAATTATTAAAATAATAAATTAACTAATAAAAAATAAAAATAGAAAACATTTATTTTATTTATAAATATTTTATTAAATTTTATACATTTTTATTAAAAATAATTATCTTACATATATATAATAATGTTTTGGGGCTGCTGGATAAATCCTAAATAATCATATAATTTAAACCAAGAGGCAAAATCCCTCAAAAGTGGACAAGTTAAAATAACATAAATTAATCTCGTCAAAACTTTTAGAAATGCCTAAAATAAAACAGAATCCGTATATTTAATTGCTAAAATACAAGGATAAGAATTTATAATTGCTTATTTAGATGAAAAAAATATTTAAGTCTCTGTAAATTTGTAATTCAGTACCGATTAAAAAACAGAGTTTTTAATTAGAGGATAAGGAGTTTTGCATTTAGTAGGTTATTTAATACCTGAAGAAGGATATTAGATTGACCAAGAAGATTATGAAAATGATTTGGAATTACATGAAAATTAAATCGATGATAATTAATAAAATAGTGAGAATAAAAATGAAATCTCAAAAGAAATAAATGAATAAATAAAAAATGAAGAGATATCCAATTTAAATAATAATAATAATGATGCATAAAATGAAAAAAAAGAATAAGAAGAAGAATAAGACGAATTTGCTGCATTAGGATTCTTTGGTGGAAATGGGGGGGATGATGATTCAGAAAGTGAAAGTGAATAAAATAATTAAATATAAAAAAAATAAAAAGGATAACATGGAAAGCATTAATAAAAATAGATGAAAAAAAAAATTAAAAAAAAAGAATATTAAAAAAAAAGAAGATAATAATAAATTTAATAATAAAAATAACAGAAAAAAATGAAAAATTGATAAATAAATTCTTGTATATTATTTTAAATAACTATAAATTATATATTTATATTAATCAAATTTATAAATTTATTTTAAATTATTTTCTAATAATATTTAAATAAATTTTCAAAATTATTTTTTGTTAAAGATTATATTTTTAAATATTGTATAAGATATGACAAAAGTAGTTAAATTGTTTTAAACTCTATTTATAAAAGTTCATTTAAAAAGTATAAATAAGAATAAAATAAAAATTTTACAATATTATATATTTTGTACATTAATATAAAACATTAATTTTCATTTTGATTATGTTAAAATTTTGTTATTTAAAGTAAATGGATATATATCACTAATACAGTAAATATTATTCATAATTATGATGGTATTAAAATTTAATTAAGCTTTAAATATTAATTTAAGGTCAAAAATTGATTGATTGAAATATTATTAATAATTTTAAAATTAATATGCATCTTTTATCCATAAAATAAATTTTGTTTTATCTTATAAAAAAGCTTAAAAATTTTATAAAAGCGAAATAAATGAATAAAAATCTTAGTAAAACAAATTAAAAAATTAATATAATTAATTGTAAATTCATTAAAATAAATTAATTGAATAAAATAAAAAATAAAATAAAAAAAAAAAATTAAAATTTGTTAAAATAAAAACTTTTTTAAAAAAAATTTGTATAAAAATGTCTGAAAAACAAGAAAACAAATAAAACGAGAATTAATAAGAAAAACAAGAAGAACATCAAGAAGAAGAACAAACACAATAAAAATAAATTAAAATCAGATTATTCTTCCTTAATAAACTATTTTTACCTCTTGAAGTATATATTTTTATTTTATTTTTTTATTAAAATTTTAAAATTTAAAACCAATTTAAACTTTTTTTACCTAAATAAAAATTAAATTGCATTATATATTTTACAAGCATTATATAATTAATTTTATTTTGTGTAAAATTTATATTTAAAATTTTAAATTAAATTTTTTTCTTTTTATACTTAATATTATTTTATTTTAGATTTCTGGAAATGATAACTTGGGAGAAATCAAAGTTTTTTTAAATGAATAAACTATACTTAATTTATACACTAGCTTTTATTTCGAATATGAAGGACAAAGACTTAGTGAATATGTTGAAATTTCAACTTTTGAAATTCCTGAAAATGGAATCATTAACATTAAGTTGGGTATACTTTTATTTAATTTTAAAAAATATAGAGAAATTTAAAAATATTTTAAATTTGCTCTAATTTGTACAATAATTAAAAATCTATATTATATCATTATTAAAAATTAGATCCTTTGGACGAAAAATCTGCCAAAGCTCATGTCAAAAAAATCAATAACATTTTGAATAATCCTGCTATATTCTAAAATTTTATCGGAAGTAATACTTTTTTTAAAATTTTTACAAAAAAAAAAAATAATAAAAAAATAATTAATACCAATTTTAAAAAAAGACCAAAAATCTTAAACTGAATAATATTAAGAACAAGAATAAAAGGCCGAAGAAAGCAAAAAATAAAACTAATCAAATAAACAAGAATAAAAAAATGATAAACAAGACAAACAAGATAAACAAGATAAAAACCAATAATAACCCAATGGTATATAATATATAAAAGCATATTAATTTTATATTTAATATTTCTTTACTTTTCATTTTTTATAAAAATAATGGATAAGTCTTAAAAAATTCTTTTATTTTTTTGCTTATCTTTAATTTTAAATTTTTAAGCATTAAGATATTAATTTTTATTTTTTATTTTTTATAAATTTTATTTATATTGTATAATTTTTAACAGAGAGTGAATCTGAAGATGATGAATAAATGCCTGATATTATTAATATTAGTGAAGCTTTATACCCCTCTTTAAGTAACCAATTTTTAAGTACTAATAACTCTTCTTCATCAAACAGCCCTATAAGCCAAACCAGTTTAACTTAATTAATTTGCTTTTTGAATTATTCTGGATTCAACCCTGTCCCCTCTTTTAGAAAATTAAGGGGAGATTTGTTCTACTTGATTGTAAAATAAAATAGATATTAATATATATATATAAAGATATAAATATTATATATAAATTTTAATAAAATAAATTTTAATTTTTTAAATAAAAATAGTTGAGAACTTTGGAAAATGTTAATTATCATATTACTGCTTCCCCTAAAGGTTTCTACTTAAATAAATCAAACATGAAATTCTTTGACCCTGAACCTTTATAAAACGCTAAATACTATATTTCTTTATTAGACTTGATTTCTAGCTTGAGCCCATAATTCAAAAAAAATTTCTAGGTAAAAAATTTATAAATACAAAATATTTTGTTAAGTTATATTAATTAATTTATTAATTTATATTTTGTATTTAGAAATAAATTAACCAAAAATAAGACCCTTTCAATTTACAAGTAAATTCCGAAACCTAATTCCCTTAAACTTATAGATATGGAACAAATTGGTTGTCTAAAAGTTTATCAAAAGTATAATTAGATTAAGAACACGTTTGGAACCAAACCAGGTAATTAAAAATTTATAATTTAATTGTTAAATTAAAAGAAAAAATATATTAATATTTACATAATATCTTTACAATTTTTTTAACTAAAAATATAATAATTTTAATTATATATATACAATTAAAAGAGCTGAAGAACAATTAACCAATAGCTACGGTTACGACCCTTAAGGAATAAGAGACTGGAACGAAGAATTATAAGCTTGTAGAGAGTTACCTAAAGGCGATTTTATGACCAGATTAAATAGAGATAAAGCTTTAATTAAAACTCATACTGATTTTATTGAAGCTTCAGTTTAAGGAGCCAAAGCAGTCGTTGAAGGATGTTTAAATCCTATTAAGTAAATATAAATTTAAATTATAAAAAAATTTTATCGTTAATTTAAAATTAAAATTTATTATACTATAAATTTACATTATATATTTATATTTAAAAATTTAACTCAATATTCAAAATTTAATTTTTTTTATATATATATTAGCCCTATCGATCCCGTTAACTAACATGTATACCTTTACAACAATATTTTCTTCAGTTTTGCTTTAGATAACCCTGATAATTTTAGAGTAAACTAAATTTATATTTATTTTTGTTAATAAAAATAATAAATTTTAATAAATAAATAGTAAGAAAGTGGAGTCGAATTATCTCCTACCGTTTCTACCTCTAATTGTGATTTAAGAAATTTAAGAATTTTACATAAATTAGAGTTAGAAGACATGAATGTCTTAAACACTGTTTTAGTTGACTATAAAGGATAAAGAGTTATTGCTCAATCTATTATTCCCGGAATTTTAGCTTCTGAATAACACTCTTGCTCCGAATATGGTTCAATTGATGATGGAAAAACAATTCAAACTAACCCTGAAGTAACAAATTAGTTTTTAATATTAAAATAAAAAATATTAAATAATGATTATTATAATAAAAATTTTTAACTTTTTTTCACAAAAAGTTCCACAAAATTATGTAAGAAATCTGTAAACATTTCTACTTAGACGATAGCGTTCCCTTCAAAGATGAATAAGAAGTAGAACATAAAGTAGCTGCTTCTATAGAAATCAAAGGAATTAGAGGAACTGATAGAAGAAAATATCTTTTAGATTTAATGAGATTATCTCCCAGAGATATGAACTATCCCGATTCCAAAGAACACGCTTCTTGTGTTTTGAGACAAGAATTAATTACAAATTACATAATTTAAAAAAATTACGACATTTTCTAAGCCGAAGATCAAAAAGAAGAAGAAAAAATGAGTGAAAACGATAAACAACTCAGAAATTTCACAAAATCCCACAGATTCTAAGAATGGCTCAGCAAAAATGAAACCAAATTTGACATCAAGTAAAATTATTTAATAATAATTTAAAATATATTTTTACGAATTAATTTTTTTTCTTTGTTAATTTTATTTTATTTATTTTTAGATTAAATCCCTCAATTTCCACTAAAACTCAAGTAGTAGAAAATGAAAAATACGAATAATAAAAAGAATAATTATAACAATTGGCTACCTATTTAACTGAAAAGGCCATTCCCAGTTTAGTTTCTGACTTATCTCATAATTCAGATAATGGAAGATTATCCGATTCAAAATCTATTTAAGAATCTTTCCACTTACACGGAATCAACATGAGATACTTAGGATAAGTTTGCAAAGTAAAATATATTTTATAATATATATAGATCATTTTTTATATAAATAAATAAATAAATAAATAAATAAATAAATAAATAAATAAATAAATAAATAAATAAATCAAGTCAAATTAACTTTAATAAAAATAATTATAAAAAAAATATAAAATATAAAATATTTAAATAATTTTATTAAAAAATTAACTAGTAAGTAGATGAAAAATAATTCCCATAAGTTAAAATTGCTTTAGAAAGAGTTATTCTTGTTAAATCTTTAAAACATGTCTTTAGACAAGCTATGAGAGAAACCAATTAAGTTTATTTAGCACACACTTTGGCTCATGTCTTAAATTGTATTTTCGGACCTGCTTATTTATAAGAGTTAATGAACTAAGGAAAAATTGTTTATAACTAAAATTAAAATCATGAATTATAAGACGCATAAAATAACAAATAAAAAACCAAAAAAAAAGGAAAAAAATAACAAAATTAATCCTAATCTTTATAAAATGGTTCTACTACCGCTGAAAATAATGGAGATTCCGAATTTTTAAATATTGCTGTAAAAATAAGTTTTTAAAATTTTTAAATTTAATTTAAATATGTTTTAATAATTTTATATAACTATATCTGTTTTTCTATTAAAAATATACATATAACTAAAAATATTTATAATTTTTAGTAATCTTACAACGTTATCGAAATTGAAACCCCCAGTTAATTAACAGTTAAACCTAGTGAAATCTGGTAATAAGCTAATAATATATCTTAAGCAAGATATGGACACCAATTATTGAAAGAAGGATAAACATATATTAAATTCACTAACTTTAATAGATTAGCTATTTTGAGAGACTTATGCTTGAGTATTGGACTTTAAATTGAAGCGTAAATTAAAATCCAATTAAAAATTATTTAATTTATTTAAAACAATTGCACCAAGTTTATAAAATATGTAAGTATTCAATTATTTACAAAAAAAAATTGTATGCAAAAAAAAAATTATGTATATGTGTCTCTCTTACCCCTTAATGGTACTGAGAGATGAAGTACACAAACATTTTAAGCTATTTAGGATTTACATTCAGTATATAATATAAAATTAAATAAAAATAATATAATTTTATTTTATTTTATTGATTCTTATAAATTTTAATTCAAAATAGTAATGACTACAACTTTAAAGAACAAGATTAAAAATGGGTTGACGAATAAAAAGAATAACTAGCCTAAACCTAAAAATAATTATTCCCTCAAAATTAAAAATAATAATAAATTTAACAGTTCATTTCAAGTCAACTCTACAATTTATTACCTTTTAATTTCACCAATATAATTGATATTTAACCTATCGTAAAATCCATTGAGCACGACTCCTAAGATGCTAAATTCAATTTGGAAATGACTCAAAAATTACACAGTGAAGGTAAAATTAACGAATTAATTGACGGTTCCAACTCATATATGTAAATTCTCTAAAATTTATATGGACCAGTAAATAAAGAAATCGCCACTTGTTATCAAAGGTATTCAGAAATATAATAATAATATATAAATATTTTAATATAATAATAATAAAATTAAAAATTTACTATATACTTTTATAAATTTCTTATAATTTTTTTTTATTTTTTTTATTTTTTTTTTAGATTAGCTAATATTTAATACCACTACTTTAGAGATGTAGAATAAGCTATTTATTATTCTAAATTGGCAGCTAAAGTTTTCAAATCTTGTGTTGGGGAAGTTCATTACCAAACTGCTTTGGCTTATCAAAATTTAGGATCATACTATTTCTGCAGAAAAAGCTATAAAAAATCTTTTAAATACATGATTAAAGCTTTATTACTTTTATCATTAATTGGAGGAGAATCTGTAAATTTATATTTCTTTTATATGATAAAAAAATAAAATAAAAAATTAAAATTTTTTTTTATAAATAGCATCCTGATTGTCAAATGATTTTCACCAATTTAGCAGTATTTTTCGGAGAAAATGAATAATAATAAGCTAGTTTATCTTGTTTATTTGAACATTTAGATAGAACCATTTTAATTTATGGAAAAGACCATATTAAATTAGCTACTTGTTATTAAAATATTGCTCTTACTCATGCCGAATAAATTAATGATATGAAAAAAGCTATTGAATTCTAGGAAAAAGCCATTTAGATTTTATAATTAGTAAAAAATACAATATAATTTATAGTCATAATTAATCAAATAATTTATTTTTTTTAGCATTCTACTGGAAACGAAGATAAAAAATTGGCTGATGCCTAACTCTATTTATAAAGATTTTAATAATTATTAACTGAAAGAAAGAAAAATAATTTTGCCATTAGTGAAAGTAAAAATTTATATTATTTAATTTATTTATTTCCATAAAATTAATATTAATTCTAAATTAAAATTAAAACTAATTTTAAAATATTTTAAAGATACTGGAAGATAATTCGGAACCAACAAACCAAATAAACAATAAAAACAATAACTTTCATAATAATCACAATAATAATAGTAATAATAATAGCAAAATATTGGATAAAAAAAAGAAAAAGTATAAGAAGAAGTTGGAATTGATTTTGAAAGATAAGTATTAAAATAAAAATTCAGATAAGCTATGTTATAAAAATAATATATGAGAAATCCTAACCTTAATAAACATTAGAATTCTTTATTACAATAACCTTATTTCTATTAACCTACTCCCACTTAAGTATAATAGTAGTAAAACTTATAATAATAATCATAATAGTAATAATAATAGTAATAAAAATAATAAGAAGATGCTAAATGAATATATTGAAATATTGTATTTATTTTTATTTTTCATTTTATTTTAATGTAAAATTTATTATTCATTTAATTTATTAATTATTCCATTTATATTACTTTATTTAAATTTTATTTAATAAATTATTTCATATACACGTTTTAATGCAGAAAATTTAATAAATTTATTTATTTTCCTTATAATCTTAAAGAAATAATTTAAAAGAATTCTACTAGTTTAATATATATTATATTTATAATTACTCAATAATTAATTGCTTAATTTTTTTATAAGAGTCTCAAATTTAATTTCCTGTTTTATAAATTACATGGTGGTTAAAACATTAATAATAGTAAATTAAAAATTTTTAAATACAAATTTTCAATTTAATTAAATACAAATAAAAATTATTCTAAATAAAAATTAAAAAAAAATATTATAAATCTTAAAAAATAAATGGCAAAAATAATCGATAACTTTATTCTTTTAGAATAATTAGGAAATTCTAGGTTAGGTGATGTATATAAAGGAAGGAATTTAATCAGTAAAGAAAATGCAGCTATTTTAACTATAAAACTTGATACATTTTTACAGGATAGTTAAATTAGAGACCAAATTATAAATGAAATATAAACACTTAAAAAAATCCCCTAAAATCCTCATATTTTATCAATGGTAAAAATGTTAAAGTCATCAAACAATATATATTTGGTTTATGAATTTTTAAAAGGTAAATAAATTATATAAAAAATAAAAATTTTAATTGGTTGATTTCTAATTTATTAAAAATAAAACAAATTTTTTTTTTAAAAAGGTTAAAGTCTAAAAGAAATAATAGATTAATAGCAGAATTATTTTGATGAACAAAAAATAATTGATATAATAAAACAAGTTTCAAGTGTCTTTTTAATTTTGTAAAATTAATATATAATTAAAAAAAATTTAAACATTGAAAATATCTACTTAGATGCAGGTAAGTAATATTAATTATTAATTTAGTTTATTAATACTAAAATATTATAATATGGTTTATTTAAATTTTATTTGTAGATAACTAAATTCAAATTAAAAACTTCTTTTTTTGTCAAAATTAATCTAATGAAAAAAACTTTAAACCTACTAAACTATGTTAATATCTAGCACCTGAAATTCTTATGAACAAATAATATAATGAAAAATGTGATATTTTCAGTTTGGGCATTATAATTTATAAATTAATAATGGGCCAATTACCTTTTCCATTAAGTGATTTAGAATTCAATAATGAAGATACTAATAATTAAAATTATGAATAATAAAATTTAATTATAATGGACTAAGTTATTCAGCAATATAAAAAATATTTTATTTTAGATAATATGCAAAATGAGGAAAACAATTTCCAAAATGGATCTTTAGTGTATATATTTATATCAATTTCTTTTATATACGATTTTTAATATTTTTTAAAATATAAATAATAGAATGATGTCACAAAATAAAAGTATTTAAACCAAAGTTTCTCCCTAATTTATAATTCTTTTAGATAAGATGTTAAAAATAGATTAAGAAAATAGATGTGATTGGAATTATGTATATAATCAAATAAATAAAATTTCTTGTTAAGAACCAAATAGATCTATTTCATAAAGTAACCTATACATATATTATTTATTTTTACAACAAAATTTAATTTTAAAATCTTTCTTCATCATAGAAAGCTTAAATAGTGTTTAGAAACAAAATTCTAAATCTCCTAAAATAAGTAAAAATTAGAATTAAAATTAGTAACTGCTGACTTTAGTTTAACAATAAAAGTTTTAAAAAAGTAAAAATGGGATTTTAAAATAATAAATTATTACTAAATCGCAAGAATTTTTGCAAAATAATATATCTAGTTATAAATAAAACTACTCAAATCAAGAGAAATAATATAAGATATAATAATATAAGCCTGAATACAATGGGAATAAACTATAATTTGATGAATATAATTGCTAAATATAATAAAACAAAATAAGTACAAAAATAAAAACATAAAAAAAGAATATTATATCTATCATAAAGAAAAAAAGAAATTAGATAGACTTAATTAAAAATTCATTAAATTTGTGCTTATATGATAATTAATCACAAAATAATTTATAATATATAATAAAAAACCAATAATTATTTTAAATCTTAATATTTATGTTACTTAAAAAATCGTCCCAAATTATACTTTAGCTGTTAGATTATATAAAATTTAACTAAAATAAACATGTATAAGATTAAGAAAATATTTAAGAGTTTGAAAATGATATATTATCTTAAAATTAAAATGGAATTGTTGAAGATAAATTTTAGAATTTTTTATAAGAAACATGTCAAATGTTAAAAAGAGAGAAACATACTATTTTTTAAAAAATAAAAACCCTTTTTATTTAATTTAATTCTGAATATTTTTAAATAAATTTTTAAATTCCCTAAAAATTATTATAGCATTTGTAGATTGAACTATCGAACGTATTTATTTAAAATATTCAAGATTTTGACTAAATTCTAATTGAAATGTAATTATAAAAATTTTTTTTTGTCTAATTAAATTATTTTATTGTTTATATCATATAACATCTCCTAATAATAATCCAATATTTTAAAAGGTCTAAAATAATAAAAAATATTCAAGATGGGTAAATTTAATAGTGTACTATATTAAGTAAATATTTAATGGATATAGGAACATTTAATAAAGATAAAAAAAAGTTTAAAAATTTTGATTAAAATGAAAGCCCAAAAGTATAAAAATTAAAAGAATTATGATATAATTAATCTCAATAAAATATCGTATTATAATAAAAACTGTAGGAAATCTGAAATACTAGAAAACTAAATTTAAATAGTTAATAACCAATGTATATATATATAATTGAGTGTGAAATTTTTTATAAATAAATAATTACTAACTGATGTTTATGAATTTTACTTATAAAACCAAATAATTATATATAATTGTGTGATTTTTTTTATAGAAATTAAAAATATAGAATTTTTAAATTAAATATAAGTTTTTATAAATATAGTAGCATTAAAAAAAAATATCAGAAATTAATGGTTGTTTTTATAATAATATAAATTAAATAAAATTTTATATATGTTATTTTATTGAAAGTACGTCACTTGAAATTTCGAAATATTACTCAAACTTCTCATTTGGTAAAACCAAAAAATGATAATTGGAAAATTTTCCATTATAAATATTAAGCTAATTATAGTGATAATAAAAACAAAATCACGGAAGTTAAAAACATATTTAATTAGATCTGATAAAATAAACAAAAATATATAAAACTTCAATTTTAATTTGAGTCAATAATTATTTCACCTGTAAACTAATTAAAATACAATTATCTCTTAATAATTTAATAAAAAAACAAAAAAATAATTGAAAAAAAATAAAGTAAATTATTTACAAAAAAAACACAAAAAAAAAATAAAAAAATAAAATAAAAACAAAAAACAATTTAAGAAAAATAAAACCCCATTTTTCAAATATTTAATAATCATAAAATTAAAACATAGTTACAAATTTTCATAATATAAACATGGCCACACAAATACAGTAATAAAAAAAAAATAATCATTTGTGGAAATATGAATTAATTAGTGGATTAGTGGCGGGATTTGTGTCAGTAACATGCTGTGCCCCATTGGATATAACAAGAACCAGGTTAAATGTTTAGGTAAATTTTTATCATATATAAAAAAAATTTTTAGAATTTATAAAATAATTTTTAATATATACATTATTTTTATTTATATAAATGGATATGTATATATATTTGTAATTTTATTTTAAAGCATGGAACCAATTCGGCTGGAAAATATTAGGGATTTTTAAATGCTCTTACAACTATTTACAAAGAAGAAGGATTTCTTGGATTTTATAAAGGTAATATATAGTTTTTAAAATAAATTGTAAAAAATAAATAAAATAATAAAAGATATAAAATAGTGAAGTTTTATTTATAAAAAAAAATTAAAACTTTAACTTTAAAATGAACCCTATTTATTACATATATTATATTTAATTATAAAATAATTTATTTTTTTATTAACCACATTTTAAAAATAAAAATAAAACAAAATAAAACTAAATATTATCGAATTCTTCTATATTAATAATTTTAATTTTTATTATTTAAGGATATAAAGCTACTTCAATCACTTATCCCATTTTCCACTCTATGTTTTTTTCTATATATAATTATGTAAAACCTAAAGTAGAAAAGCATTTAAACCATAAAACTAACATTTTATAATATGTAGTAGCATCATGTAGTTCAGGATTTATTAGTGATGTTTTGACAAATCCATTATGGGTAAAAATATAATAATATTATAAAAAAAAATATACAATATATTATATAAATTATTAAATAAATAAATAAAATAAGATTTTAATATTTTAATTTCATCATTAAATTAATTAATTAAATAAAATTAAATGAAATTTAAATAAAATTATTTAAAAAACTTATAACTATTAAATTTTACACCACTTAATTTTAATGAATTATTAAATTTTAAAAAATGCTGTAAAATATTAAGAAAGTAAAATCTAATCCTTTTCTATAGATTTTAAATTATTTAAAGTAATATATTTACCTAACAAATTTTAAAATGATTAAATTAAAAATAAATATATTTAAAAAATTAATTATGAAATTTGATTAAAAATTAATTTTAAACAGTTGGTAAGAACAAGAATGCAGGTTTAATTCCTTCATGATTAAAATTGTACTAAATACAACTCTGTAATATAAACTATCAGATCAATATACCATGAAGTAAAAATGTTTTATAATTTAATATAATATTATATCAATTTTTTATAATTTAATATTTTAATAAATAATTATAATTAATTTGATATTTATTTTGGAAATTTTAGGAAGGATTTTAAGCTTTATTTAAAGGATTAGGAGCCTCTTTATTAGGATTGACTCATGTAGCCATTTATTTCCCGATTTATGAAAATCTGAAAATTTATGTTAAAGATTAAAAAAATGGTGAAGAACTAAATTCTACAGATATTTTTAATATATCAGTATTTTCAAAAAGTAAATAATTATTATCTTCTGAAATTAATTTATAATGATATAAATGCTATTATTTTTTAACAACCATTATTTAAATTAACAATTTATAATAGTTTGTTCATGTGTTGCTACTTATCCGCATATAGTAATAAGAACGAGGTAACTTTATTTTTATATTATAAAAAATATATACTTAAAGAAAGATTTTAATAAATAATTTATTTCTAGGTTATTTGATAACAGAAGTACATATAAAAATCAACAAAGAACTAGACTTCGTTAAATTGTTAAGTAAATTTATTCAGAACATGGGCTAAAATCTTTTTATTATGGTTTAAAAGTTGACTTGATAAGAGTTTTACCCTAAAATACAATCACATTCGTAGTCTATGAAGCCACCAAGAAATATTTAATTTAAAATAATTACTGAGAAAAATGATAGACTTCGGAATAATAATTTAAAAATAATTGTAATTAAAAATACACACATAAATAAATAATAAAAATAATAATAAAATTAATAATTTAAAGATAAGGAAAAAATTAAACATTATTTTTAATTTTTAGCTTTTAAATAAGCGATAAAATTAAAAATTTGTTAAGTTTTTTACCAAATCAACAACTTTTTAAAATAATAATCATGTATTTACTTTTTCAGTAATTTATTAGTACACTTTAATTTAAAATTTTAGTATATATAAATTTATTTTCATAAAAATTAAATTAATAATTAATATAATTATAATAATAATTAAATTTATATATAAATATATTTATATAATCAATATATTATTTATCATTTTATAAAATTTACAAGTATTTTAAATTCATAAATATGTAAAATTTTAAATTTCAATACAATCTCTTTCTATTTCAAAATAACAACATACTCAAAAATCTATTTTTTACAAATTTAACTCATAAATATCATTAAATGTAAGTCTATGTCTATCCCCACCAAATAGTATCAGTACTCCATTTTATTATATTACACAACATGTATGACCATCTCTAGGTAGAGGCCTTTTTCCTTCGATTCTATTATTTTAATTTTACTAAATTTATTAAAAATCTTGTTTTTAATCCTAGTAAACCATTTATTTATCATTAGTCCTATGTGTTCTATAAAAAAGTTAAAAAAATAAATAAATAATTGTAATTATAATGATAACTATAACTATATATATGATGAAAATTTTATATAAAATAATTATCTTATATATTATAATACTTTTGAAATTAATATTTTATACTTTTGAAATTAATATTTTAATAATTATACTAATTTTTATACTTTTGCACTTATTTGATAGCTAATTTCATGTTTTCTGTAACTCCTTCGCTTCTTTTATTTTATTTTAAGTCTATTTTTTAAAATTCTAGCATCATAATTTTTTTACCATTTTCTCTAATTTTTTCCAATTTTTATTAATCTGATAAAAGAGGAGTTAGCTTTATTTTTCTAATGTGTCCATATAATGTATTGACTCCTTCTTTTTTTTTAGCTTCTTTTCCTATAAAATATTTTTTCAAATCATAATTACTTAACTCTCCTGATTTATATTAAGAAAAGTCTACTTTGGGATTACTTTCTAACAAAATACTATTTTAATTTTTTATTGATTACTACGAAAATGAATTTTAATTATTTTTATTATTTTGTAAACTAAAAATTGACTTTTGCTCTTTAAATTCGGATTTTTATCTGTTTTTTAAATCAGATAATACATTTTCTAGTTCTTAACTTTTGTTTACATACCTATCTGAGTTGTTACCATAATATTTATATTTGAAAGGGTTTTATTTTAAATAACTATAACTTTTGTTTTAACTTTTTCTACTTTTATACTTAGCTTAATTATTTTATACTGTTTCTATACTTTATTCAGTCAAATTTTCTTAAGTTCTTTTTGGTGAGTTTTAAGCTGACCTATATTTAAATTATTTAATTTCCAAATATAATTTTACAAATTTTTTAAAATAAAGTCTAAACTAGAATAAAATTTAAGAAATTTACTAAGAATCAAATAATTGACTTTTTTATTATGTGGATAAAATAGAACTATTTATTGTTGTTGAATAACTATTCATATATTTTTTCCTATATTATTGTGAGCTAAATTTAGATTTTTAAATTTAGACTTTATTTTTAGTTTATATGTGAGGTTTTGAAACATTTACTGGTAAATCTTACTATTATTCTAATTGTTTCCATACATTTTATTTAATACAAAAAACATATAGATCGTTTAGCTCTTTCATTACATATCTCATGCCTCCAAAAATAATTAATTAATCTTTCCAAATACTTAAACTATGTCCACTTCTAACCTTTATATTATATATTTATATATAATTAAAACATATACTAAATTCATTAATATTAATTTATTTATACTTAAATATTATATTAATTAATATATTAATTTACTCCGGGCTAATTACTCTGTGCTATAAATTTCCATTCGGATTTCATTAAATTAAATTACCAAAAATCCCCCAATTTTTCATTATTGATAGTATTTCCCCCATATACATATAAACAATCGTTATATATAACTGAAGCATGGTTACTCCTAGGTTTAGGAAGAGATTATTTTTAAATATTATATTCAATTTAATTTGATTAATTTTTTAAATTTTTATGGACTTCCGTAGCATTATATCTAATCAACCATTAATCTTATTCTATATTATAAGAGTATATATTTTCTTAATATCCAGCTATATTAAATCCTCCGTAAATAACCAAGTGAGTGTCTTTGGTCTAATTTTCTGAAATTTTTAAAAATTTTTAAAATCGAATAATATTTTTAATAATTATTAAAAATTAATTAAATGAATGTTTATTCATAAAAATATATGAAAATTATTTTAATATTCTATATAAAAGTTTTATATAAATACATTCATTTTTAATTTCCCATATGCAACAAGTATGTGAATCCATACAAGGCACATAATCAGGTGCCTATTTCTATGTCCATACGTTGGTTTTTAAATCAAAAATATATATACTGTTATTAGAATATTATACCATATTTTTTTTTCCTCCGTAAATAAATATTTTATCATTAATCAAAACTGTGCTATGCCTTTACAAATTTCCTTTTTTATAATATTAAATATAGAATTTCAATTAATTATAAAACTTAATAAATATTATGTAAAAATTAATCTATATAAGTTTATTTTATTTATAAAACACAAGTTTAATTAATTTATATAATATAAAAATGCAATATTAATACTATTGCTTTATTTCCGCAAAAATATATAAAAAAAGAGTATATCTATACCTGGACTTTGCTCTGGATTCTTTTCTTCTACTTTTTACCACATTAAATAATTTTATTTATCTTGACTATAATAATCTAAATATAAAAATCCATTGTTAACTGAGTCGGATCCCAACTCTTCGCCTCCGTATAAATATATTCTTAAATATAAATTTTATAATTTTATTATTTATTTTAATAAAAATAAATGACGTATTAAAACAAATGGAAAATATATTATTACTTAAAAAAAATTTTTGTTTTTATTTTTAATTTTTTGAATTCTAAAATTTCTATAACATTATAGAATTTTTTTAAAATTTATTACCTATCACCATTATTCACTATTGTTGCATTACTTCTATTTGAGGCAGAAAACCCTTAAATTTTTAATTATGACCAATATTATGACATATATTATAATTAAAAATGTATATTTATTAGCTTGGTTTTTTATTTTTCTTTTTGTTTTTTTTTATATAATGAATATAATATTTTATATGAAATAAAATAATTATAAGTTTTTATTAATATTTATAATATTGCTATAATAATAAATTATATAAAAATTTTAATTAATCTAAATTACTCAACTTTAACTTTTTTTATTCTATTCATAACATCAAAAAAAAAATTTTTATTATATAATAAGTTTAATTGAAAATTTATAATAATTAAATATTTATTTTTACAATTATATAGTATAAAAGTATTTTAAATTAAAATCTTGATAGTGCGAAAAATAATTACAATATTAAAATAAAAACAGTGAGTTCAGATAAAATAAGATGATATATAATTTATTATTATATTTGTTTATTCTTTATTTTTTTCACATTCTATTTTTTTTTGACATTTAGATAATATTTTCCTTATTTAAAATCAGAGTTTAGAGTGTTTATTTACAGTGATATTTTCTTTTAAAATTTAAAACTCTTATTTATCAAATACTTACTCAAGAACATCTTCAATTTTTTAAGCATAAACAAACCTAATTTATAAAATTAGTAAATAAAAAATATTCATTAAAAGTAAGTATGAAATATTGATTAAAATATTGAATTTAATTTACTTTATATTTTTTTTAATCTCATCAGAAATTTCTTTTGTATCTTTTTTATTCTTGTATGGTATTATAATCCTAGTTAAAGTTAACAAAATTAATTATAGGATATTATTTAAGATTAAATATATTTATTTGGTAAATCAAAAATGTGTTTTTACGTATTAATTCCTGCAGCGTATGCAGCAAGACACTTTTCTTTTACACCTCCAACAGGTAATACCATCTAATTTAAATTTAAGATTTAAAATTTATTATTTAATTTTTTAATGCTATATTATATTATTTACTCCTTTCAAAGAAATTTCTCCAGTCATAGAAACATTATTTTTAACTTTCAAACCAGTAAATAAAGATACTAAAGCAGTTGTTATGGTTATTCCTGCAGATGGACCCTTTATAAAGTTAAATATTTATTTTTAGAATATAATAATGATTTCTTGCATTTAATAAATATTTATATATATAAATTAAATTTATATATACATCCTTTGGAATAGATGCCGCTGGGAAATGAATATGTATGTCAATTTCTTCAAATAAATTAGAATTTTTTTCCAATTAAGAAATTCTTCCAGAATTAGATCTAATCCACCCCAAAGCTGTTTTGACACTTTCTTTCATAACATCTCCCAATTATCCAGTAATTTCAATTCTAAATTTTAATAATAAAAAATTTATATAAAAAAATTTAAATTTCAATTATTTTAAAAAATATTTATATTATTTACCTTCCTTTTCCCTTGCACATGCTACTTTCTATAACTAAAACCTTACCTCCAGCTTAAGTCCAGGCCATTCCCAAAGCAACTCCTAAAATTAAATATTTTAATTATAAATAATGTTATAATTAATTAAATAAATAAAATTATTTAAAACCTTTCTAAATAATATGTAAAAATTTTCCTTTTTATAAAATTTTAAATTAACACAGTAAAAAAATTACCTGGAGTATTTATTCTGTTAGTAATTTCATCAGAGTCATAAATTTCTACCCCCAAAACATCTCTTACAAATTCTTCATTAATACTTATTTTATTAAAAGGGTGTGTTTTTTCATATTATAATTCTTGCTCTGACAACTAAATTTTTTATTTTTCTAGTTCTTCTTGTGAAATTGCCATTTTTTCTTAATTTTCTTAATTGTCATCTTTTTATTATTATTATTTTTAATTTTCCCCATTTTCTTTCATTTTATTCAATTTAATAGGAGGCTCACTCTAGCCTTTATTTTTCCCTTTTGCTTACTATTATTATTAAGATTTGTTTAAATGTTAATTTTTGCCTTAAAATTTTTCTCTAATTTCTTATTTATATTTGGAATAATGAACGGCAACTTTTCTACAAACAGCTCCTATATTTCTTTCCAATTATCTTACTCCGGCTTCTCTAGTGTAATTTTTAATAATTAAACTAATGGCTTCTTATTTAAAATCAATTAATTCTTAGCAAAGACCATTATCATTTATTTATCTTGGTAATAAATATTTTGTTGCTATATCTTTTTTTTCTTCATCTGTATATCCGGGAATTTATATAACTTCCATTCTATCTAGTAAAGCGGGCTGAATTGTTTCCAAATTATTAGCAGTAGCTATGAACATAACTTGGCTTAAATCAAAGGGCTGAGCCAAATAATGGTCCGTAAAAGAATTATTTTAAGCTTAAAATATATTTAAAAAAGTATAAAAATATAGTTAAAAAATTTTAAAACTATATTTTATTTATATTTATTTTAATTTACCTGGATCTAAAACTTCTAATAATGCACTTGAGGGGTCTCCTCTCATATCACCCCTGGAAATTTTATCGATTTCATCAAGTAATATAACTGGATTTTTACTTTTTACTTTTTTCATAGCATTAATAAAAACACCAGGCAAGGCTCCAACATAGGTTCTAAAAAAAAAAAAAAAGGATAAATCGTTTATTTTAATAAATTATTATAAATCCTAAATGGAATTATATATTTAGTTGATTTATTTAATTAATTTTCTTAATTTTTTTTAAATTTTTAAAATAATTATACCTTCTATGTCCTCTAACTTGAGCTTCATCTCTGACACCTCCTAAAGCGATTCTTTCGAAATTTCTATTCAAACTCTCAGCAATTGACTTTCCTAAACTGGTTTTTCCCACTCCTGGGGGCCCAGCTAAACAAATTATGGTACCTTTGGCATTTCCCTTTAAAAACCTAACAGCTAAAAATTCCAAAATTCTTTTCTTTACCTTTAAAATACAAAAAATTTTTATTAATACAATTAATTATTAAAAAGAGAAATTTAGATATTAACTTTACCAAAAAAATTTTAAATTTTTAAATTTTTAACTTCTTTTATATAAATTTTATGCATATATATATTTTTTTTTTACTATTTCAAGTCCTGAATGATCTCTGTTTAAAATATCTTCTGCGTATTTTAAATCTAAACTGTCTTCAGTTTAAATATTCCAAGGCAATTCTAAAACAGTTTCTATATAAGTCCTTATAACATTAGCTTCTGCATTTTGTCCTCTTAATCCTTTTAGTCTTTTTAATTCTTTCCTTTTATTTTAAATAATTTATAATAAACTATATATTATTGAATTTATAGGTGATCTTTATTTTTATTTGTATTTTTATTAAATAAAAAATATATAATAATTAAATGTCTTACATAATTTCAGTATTTACTGCTTCAGGCAATTAAGCGTCTCTAATTTTTTTTTCTAATTATTAAATATCGTCTAATTCTCCTTATATCTAATTTCTTATAACACTTGAAATATCGGAGTCTTTATTAGGAATTCTATTTATCACACTTTTGGCTTCTTTTTCAATTTCTGTTCTAACTTTATTTTCCATTTCATTGGCTACTTTTAATTCGTCATTTTTTTTATTCATTAACATCATTAATTATTTTATTCTTTCCCTATTTAAAAAAATTATTTATAATTATCATTATATTAAATAAACTAAAAACTATATTTATAGAATCTTTACTATATATCATTTGTCTATAATAAAATTAGTTTTTCTCCAATTGTGCTTTCAACTATTCCACAAAGTGTAAAAACTAATTTATTTATGCTATTTTCTTTTTCTAATTGTTATTTTTTCAATAAAGCTGCATCAGGTTTCATAATTATATTTAAATAGGTTTTTGCCATATTTTTTAACTCCTAAATTTTTCCCTATGGTTAAAGCAAATTTTTTTCTATGTTTGCAGGAATATCATCTGATAATAATTCAACAGTTGCCAAATAAAATGGACTCACTTATTTATATTCCTTTACTTTAAATCTAATACAAAAAAAATTATTTATATTTTAAAACCGTTACTTTTATTATAAATTATATAATTATTTTATAAACAGAAGGAAAGAAAAGTAGCAAAATTCTTTTCTAAGAAAATTAATAAATTCAAAAGGAATTTCGTAAAAATAAAAAATACTATACCAACTCAAAATATTTAAAATAAAGTAATAATTATATCAACATATAACAAATTTAAATATTATTTGAACTTTTTTTCTTAAAAATTTAAAGAATTTAACATTTATTTTTTGTACATAAATTATTTACCTACCAAATGCCAATCCCCCATAATATCTAATTTCTCTAGATGTTCTAGATAAATCTCTTTAAAATGTATAATATGTTTTTTCTTCAGAATTTATTTTTAAAATGGTACCAAATTTTGATAAATTTTCTAAGGTTTAAATTTTATCTTTGTTTTCTACATCATCTAGAATGTTTACTAAACCTATAAGACTATTAAATTTCTTTGCTAATTATGAAAAATTATGTTAAAAATCTTATAATGTAATTTTAAAAAAAAAAACTATAGTATAGATTTCTATTAAGGTTTAAAAATCAAATATTCAAAATAAAATTTACGGTCATAATCATAAGTATCTGGAATTCTAATATTTAAACTCTGATATGGAAATATTACTTTTTTAGAAACTGGTAAAATATAAAGTTGGAATTATTATTATTATTTCATTATTTTTTTTTTATGCTAATATTTGTAAATTTTTATTTTTTAATTTTTTTTTTGATAATTATTATAAATAGTAAAATATAATATTTATGATAAATGCAATAAAAAAAAGAATTAATAAAATCGATCAAACCATAGATGATCTTATATTAAAAATCAAAATATTTATTAAAACATATATGAATTCTTATTTTTGTTTAACTTATTAAAAAACTAGTGATTAATAAATTTTTATCGGTTCATCCTTTTATACTAAAAAATAATTTTTTACAATTAATCATACAATATTACTCTGTATTACGTTATAGATAGGGTAAATGCTTCACAATAAATAATAAAATCCAATTTTATAAAAAAAATATACTATATTAAATTTAAAATTAATATAAAGTTTTATCATTTTTATTGGATTATTTTAAATTACTCAATAAATTTTTTTATAATTTTTTGAATATTTAAACAGTATACCTTCTTACGTAATTCAAGTCACGTTAATAATATTTGTTATTAAAAATAATTAATAGAAAATTCTATTCATATAAAATTTAATAAAATTAAAAAATAAGCTAACATTTATTTTAAAGATAAAAATACTTTATTATTTTGTTTATTCAAGTTATTATAAATATAGTATTATTTTTAAAAATACTATATTTAAATCTTAGTATGATAATTAAATTTTCTTAATTATTAAATAATAAAAAAAATAGACAGTTTTATATTTTATTTAAAATTATTTATAATGGACATGAATTATGCCATTTAATTTGCACTATTTTATAAATTTTTATAATTTTTATATAAGCTTATAATATATATAAATTTTAATTGATATTTTTTAATTTAATTATTTTTTGGATTAAAAAAACATTTTTTTAATAATAAGAGAATAATTAAGTAATACTTTATCTTAAAAAATAAAGTTCTGACTTATAAAATTACTATAAAGTATTATAAATTTTTATCCTATTACTTTCAATATATTTCTATCATAATTTTAATTATTGAGTTTTAGCATTTTATTATTTATTAATTCAGAAATAAAAAGTTTCTTTATTAACTTTATGCGAAATTTCCTCTTCTTCTTGTAAATTTTTTCTATGAAATAAATAAAATTATAGATAAAAATTATATAAATAATTTATAAATTTTTAAATCGATATTTTTACTTAAATAAATCTAATTTTTTAGCTAATAAATTATACATTTTCAACTTTTTTTAAACAACACTTTCTAATTTTTTGGCATATTCATCAATATCGTAATCCATGAATCCTATACCTTATACATTAGATATCAATTCACTTTCCTAAGTGAGTAATTTAGCGTCTTCCTAAAATGTTTTTATTTTTAAAAATCATAAAGTAAAATATAAATTTTTAATAATAAATAAATATATCAATCTATATATCAAATTTATTTATATTTACTTTAATAGCTGCCATATGAGTAGCAAAGATTTCTTCTTATTATTCCAAAATGTTTCCGACTTTTTCATGAAAATCAAAAAATTCATTGCTCATTTTATCAATTTTCATGGTTTCTTTCATACATCTCACATCATCTTTTACTCCTTTAACTAAAAAAATTATAAATAAAAAAAATTAAAAAAAATAAAAGTAAAAACTTTTAACAAGTTTTATAAATAAAACAATTTTTAAGATATAAATAAAAAAAAAATTCATATAATAAGTTTATAACATAATTTTACCTTTAGGAGAAATTTCTTCATCACTACCTTGCTATCCATTTGCTTTAGCTCCCTATTTAGGTATTTTATTATTTCCATTCTAATTTTAGTTTTATTAAATATTATTATTATTGTTATTATTATTATTTTTTTAAGGAACTCTATTATCCCCCGAAGAAAATCTTTATTTTCCATTATTGTTATTACTATTATTATTGTTATTTCCTGAAATAGGTTTATTAGCACCGCCTTATCTTGGACTACTTTATTTATGGAACAAAGGTTGATTTTATTAATTATTAACAGAAGGTGGGATTTTTTTAGATGGGGCTTGTTATTATTCTTTGTTATTATTATTTTTTTCAGAAGCTTAAGTTGATTATTAACTATTATTATTAAGTTATCTAGCAGGTGATTCTTTTCTTGAGTAATTTTGGTTTTAACTTTATGATTAAAAATAAATATAAATCTTTAAAATTATTATTAAAGAATTGTATTATAGGCAGTATATAAAAACATGTTTTTTTACTCGCTTGGCATATTACCAGCTTTTACCACGACTGGACTTTTTTCTTTTAATCTATCTACATATCTTAAAGTATTAATTGTATGATCGGCACTAGAAGATCCAGGAGAAATACAAGCTACAAAAATTACTTTATTTTTATTTGATTTTCCTTAAAATGAATCTCTTAAAACAAGTGTCAATTTTGATGCTCTAAAAGGTACATGATTAGAACCCATATCCATTGCTCTAATACATTCTTTAAGAGCTAATAAAGATTTATTAATTTCTGCTCCTTCTAATCTTCTTTGTCTATTATTACTTTAACAATCTTAAGCTCTTTCACTTCCCTAAATTAAATGGTATTATTAAATTGAAAAACATAATAAATATTAATATTTATAATTTTTTTTTAATTTTTTTATTTTTACAGCTAAATCTACTAAATAAACTTTCCCAACTTAACTGCCATTACTGTCCTTTAATTAAATTTAACATATAGCATGAGATCTAGAAGAAGTATCATTTGCAGTTGTTTAGTGAGTTCTATATTTTAATTTTATAAATTAATAACGAATAATATCATATAAAATATAATAAATAAACATCTTTGAATATATTAATTTATTAATATTTTCGTTATTACAAATTTAATTAATATTTATATATTTTACGTTCTAACACTATTTGCATATTCAATATGTCCTTATAAATCTTTATAGTTTTCTATTTTATTTTCAACCAAGCCATTTATTTAAACTGAGTTATTTTTATCTTCTAAAACAAATAACTAATTCTTGTTATTTAATAAATCGTATAACCTATTATTTATTATAATTAAATAATATATAACAAATATTTAATAGTAATTTATTTTATTTATAAATTTATTAGTTTGTTAATTTATCGCATATTTTAGTATTAATTTTATGTTTATTTACCTGCCACCATATATTTCGAAAAATGATAAATAAGCACTTAATTTTTAGCTTTTATATTTTCCATTTAATCTTTCAAATAAATCGTTAATAAATCCATCTTAAACTCCTTCCATTGTAAAGGTTTTTCCACTACCTGTTTGACCGTAAGCAATAACAGTTATAATACTGCCCTAAAAAATAGAGTCAACTAAAGGTTTTAAAGAATAATTATAAACATCTAAACTTTCTTCATTTTCATGGAAAGTATTATCAAATGTGAAATCACTATTTTCTACGTATCTATGAAAATAAAATAAATAAATAAGAATTATATAAAAAACATATATATAAAATAAGTATAAGATATTATTATAAATATATATATATATTAATTATCACCTAAATCATCATGCATAATAAGTATATCTTCTGGATTTGTAATTTAACATTATTTCATGGCAATTTTGAAAGGAACTCCTGATAAATTCATATAAGATGGAGATTAATAAACAGCTACAAATTGGTCTTTTGAATTTTTGAAGACTATATGGTCGCCAGCTACACTGGACGGCCTAAAATTTTAATTATTTTATTTTCCTAAATAAGCTGCAAATATTTTCCCTATATTATGTCTATTTTTACTGTATTTGGAGCCGGGATTTCCTACTCCAAATAAAATTTTCGAAATTTTTTATGGGTGCTTCATTTATTTATGCTTTTTATTGAAAAGTATATTGAATATATCTAGAATTAGAGTAAGTATCCAAAGATTTAGCTATTTCATGAATTTATAAATGTATAACTATATATGTATTAATTTTTATTAAAAATTATTATACACGATAAATATTATAATTATTCTTCGTATGACAAAAATATAAGGTTTTAAATAAATAAAATTCCAAATTTTATAATTACGATAAAATATAATATAAATTAATTATATTAAATTGTAAAACTTTCATAATTAGAGTTAAAAATAATAAGTTCTTTTCTTATTATTATTTAATTTCAAATTATTTTTTCTAGTTTATTTTCATATTTTTTATAATTTATAAAAATATGAAAAATTAAATTAAATTTTACTTTGTAATACCATCTACTTTAAATTTAGGAGCGTGTACTCTAATTGAGGGATTGGCACAACTAATAGCATCGATTTCACCATTTTTCTAATTTTAATTTAAAAATTTAAATTTTCATTGTAATTTATATTATATATATATATTCTTATTATTTTGTATTTACCTCTTCTTTTTGAAATAAAGGCCTTTTTCTAACATTTACGCATAATTTTACATCTGTAGCCATTGTATGCTTTTAGAAAAGTTTTTCTTTAAACCTAAAATTTTCATATTTTAAAAAATAGTCAAAACATATTTAGGCTAATTTATATGGATGAAAAACTAAAATTTTTGCAAAATTTTTTTTATTAAAATTAATTAAATAAATAAAAATTTTTTTTTGCCTAATAAACTTTATTTTAATTATATTATATTATTATTTTACCTATGTTAGTCCATGATCATTTCAAAATCAATATCAACATTTTTACCAAGTTATTTATTTAATTATTCTTTTTCGATTTTTTTCATTTTTCTTTCTTCCATTGCAGCCCTTCTTTCTTCTCTGGCTTTTTCCATTTTTTATATATTTTGTACAACTTTATCTTATTTCTTCATATTTTCTAAAAAGTTTAAAATTATATGATGTAAACTAGTTTTATTGCTATTTGTTTATTTTAAATTTTTAAGGGAATTTTTTTTTATTTTTTTTTTATTTTTTTTTTTTTTTCTTCAATTTTTTATAAAAATTATTATTAACTAATTAATATTAATTATTTTTACAAAAAAACTATTTGAATATTAATAAGTATTTCTCTATATTTTTGTTAAAGAATATCATATTTTCTCGGCTTTTTTGTTAAATTATTAATGATTTAAATTGTTAAATATTAGATCTTTTATGATTATCAAATTCCGGTATTCGAATTTATTAATAACCAAATATTTTTTTAATTTATAAATATACCCTAAGTTAATAAATAAAATGAGAATTAAAATAAAATTAGCTTATATATATAATAATTTATTATTTGAAATAAAATTAACGACATTTTTATTATTTTTTATGTTTTAAGTAATACTTGATTCAGTAATAATATAAATAAAAATATGTGTTAATTGATAAAAAGTAATATTACTTAATCATATTTTTATAATAAATTGAAGAAACTAAATAAATGATATTATATTATATTATAAAAATATATTCAAATGATTTTTTCAAGTTCATCAGCATAATGTAAAGATTTACTTATAATAGCTTTAAAATCTATTTTGGTATTTTCTTATGTAATAGGATTAAAGTAAATTACATCTTTATCTTATACCCAAATGAATCCATTATCCTATTAAAATATAGTATAATTAAACAAATTATTTTATATTATGGATATCATTTTAAACATTTTCGAGTTGTAATCAAATTTATTATATATATATATTAATATATACTCTTGCAGGTTCAACCTAAGATAAAACAAATTATTCTACTTCTTAAGGCCCACTCAAATTAAATATTTATACAACATCTTAAACTTATAACTTTTTATAAGATTTTTCTGCGCTTCTCGCAATTTCATACCTATAAAAAATATTTAGTAAAATTTAAATATATAATAAGTTTATAATATTAAATATTTTATTTTATCTATTACCTAACTGTGTGAATAATTCTTTCCAAGAATAAACTAAATTAGGGTAAGGTAGAATTTTATTTAGAATTCAGTACATCTTTATAGTTACCTACTGAAATAGATCTTTCCAAATCAAGAACAAATTTTATATATTTATTTTGTAAATCACTTATTGGTAGAAGTTCTAAATAAGTATGGAATTACCCCATTCTAAATTTAAAAATTAAATATTATTCATTATATTTATATAGAATTTTTCTAATTTTTATATACATAATTCAAAATTTTAATTTTACTTGTTAAAAGATAATAAGTATAATAAATATAATGCTATAAATTAATTTTAATCTTAAGAAGGCTATAGTTATCCAAAATTTTCGTAAAAAACTCTTAATTTAGTTATAGCTCTTTCAAATTCCTCGTAATTTTTAACTCCAATACTGTATAAAACATTTAATTCGTTAAATAATCCTATTTTAAAAAAAGATTTTTATTGATTTTTTCTAATATATTTTTATTTATTTATCTATTTTACTAGCAGCTTTTAACTCTTCAGAGTTAATGTTTTTAATTTCTGTTTAATTTAAGTAATCAAAGGATAATGTAGCAATCTAAAAATTATTATTTATTTAAATAAAAATTAAAAATTTTAATACTTATTCAATTAATTGTTAGTTTATTATTTGAAAATTATTTTAATTTTTTTAATTTTATTATTCTTTTAAAACTTTAAATTCATAGTATATATTCAATATTTGCAAGTTTAACGTTAGAAAAAATAGATATAATATTAAAATAAGTATTGAAAAAATTTCATTGACCCAATTAATCTATAAAGTTTATATCCAAAATTTTAAAAGAATTAATAAAAAATATAAAAAATTACTTTATTTTATTATATCAATTATCTTGTTTATTCTCCAAAATTGTTGCTATTGATACTACTTTATATTTATTAATTATTAGAAATAACTTATTATAAGGGATTTGACATTTTTAAACTAGGTTTCCTTAAATTATATAGTCCTTTTAACTGGGTTTTTTAATATATTTTTTATTATGTTTTTATAATTTTTGTAATTAATTTTTTAATATTTAATTAAATAAAAATATTATAAGCAGAAATTATTAAAAAGATAATCACTATATAGATCAGATAACATTATAGAATTTTATTTTAAACAATTTTGTTAAGTTATTCTCCAATTGTGCTTATTATTAATTAAAAATTTATTATTAAAATGAATAATTACACAAATAATAAATACCACATAAATTACACATATGGTAAATATAATATATAAAAAAAATTTTTATCTGATATAATAGACATTTTTTATGGGGATTTTTTTTTTTTTTTAATAATTATGTATTTAATAGGAATTGAAGTCATATTAAGTTATTACAATTATGCTCTAAATATAGCTATCAAATACCAAAATTAAATAATATTTAAAAGTTAAACTTCAAATTAATTTGGGATATATAAATTAATTGAATAATTAATTGAATTAATAATTAACATAAAAATATATTATTTTCTTAACAAGACATTATTTCCAAAAAATAATATTAATTTATAAACACATATATCAGTGATTTAAAAAAAATAATTAAAGAAATAAACTATTAATTTCTTTATTTTTTTTCCTTAAAAATTATTAATTAATTAAAAATAATAAAAATAAAAAGCAAAACATAAAAAAATAAAAACAAGTTTTTTCTTACCCTAAATCGAGTAAAAAAAGCATAGAATTAGCAAAAAATGGGATAAAAATAAATTAAATCTGAAGTAAAGATTTTATAAGTTTTAAAAATATATTTAATAAAAATTATTATCAAAAAAATATAATTTTTTATATTATATTGTATATTTATTTTTAATAATCATTAAAAATAGTAAACATAACTTTTTATTTATTATTTTAGTTAAGTCCAGAATTAGAAAAAAAAGTTATGGATGTATTTAAATCAATTGATACTGATGGTTCAGGTACTATTGATAAAGAAGAAACACTTAAATTTTGGTAAATATCAAATGAAATTAATATAAATAAAAATTGCTAATATTTAAAACTCGGAATCACATATATTATTCACCTAATTATCTTTTTTTTTTTTAAAAAATAATTGGTTCTTTAAAAATAAAAGGATATTTATGCGATATTTTATAGATAAAATTTATTTTTAATAAAAATTAAATTCATAAAATATAAAAACTCTCAATGTGTGAGTTTTACTCACTATTAGAAATAATTTTAATAATTTTATTTTATCAAAATGTTGTTTATTATCATTAAATAAACTTAAAAATTTAATGAAAAGTAACCTTTAGTATAAATCGAAATATCATTTGAAATTTTTTAATAATAATATACAAATTATTTATAATAAAAGATTATATAATCTTTTATTTTTTATTAATTTATTTTTTTCATCGTTTAATTTCTTATATATATATATTTAAATAATTAATATAATTTTACCTTAAAATTTAAAGGAAAGCTAATTATGCCAAAATTAATACAGATGAATTATTTAAAAGTGTCGATGTTGATAATAATGGAACAATTGAAGAAAATGAATGGTTATAGTTTTGGAATGAAGTAAAGAAAAGTGGACATAGTGAAGAAGAAATAGAAGAAGAGGTACTTATTTTTACTTTTTTTTTTAAATAAAATTAAAAATTATCAAAAAAAAATAAAAAATTAATGATTTTTAAATATTAGTTGCAAAATTTGACAGATGGATTTTCTTGGGTGTAATTTGATAAGGTTAACATTAAAAATAAATAATGATTGAAAAGGCTTTTCTTCTGAAATTTTTAATACAATAAAAAATTAAAACATTAAAAATTAAAACAGTAAGCATAAAATATTGTTTCATTTTATAAATATAAATCCAATTAAATATAATTAAAAATTATGTATTAAATTACCATATAAGTCTAATTTTGATAGTTTATAAATATAATTAATTAACATATTATATAATTTTTATAATATTTTGGAATATATATGTTCATCTCTCTTATAAAAATTATCAATTAGTGTAGAAATTATTGAAAAAACATTATATTCTATATACTGATTTTTTTTTCCAAAAATTTATATTTGTTTTTCGATTAAAATTATTTAAAATTTTTTATTTATTAAAATAATTACATTTTAAAATTACTTTATATAGATAATTATAAAAAGTATGAGAAATTTAATTTTTATAAAAATGAATGATTAACATAAGCACATAAATATTTTTATTTCAATATTATTCTACTATTTCTAAATTTTAATATAATTTATAAATTATTCTATGCTTCAATTAATTAGTATATATGTTATTTTAATTTCTCAAATATAGCTTTTATAATTTATTCATTATTAAGATTATTATTTTTTGTATAATTTGGCTTCTAATTCTGATATTTCTTATTTTAAATTTTCTTAATATTCATTATTTATTTCGACAGCTCTATCCCAAGCTCTTCTAGTAATGGGACTATATTCTAATCTTTCTTCAAAAGATCTCCTGTTTATTATATTAAAAATCATTAAATAAAGTTTATATCATAGCTTAAATTATATAAATATGATAACTATATTTTATAAATCAATATACTATAAAAATAATTATAAAATATATTAATATTTATTACCTTTTTCCCAAAATTTCATCTAAAGAATCTAATTTTCCTTTACTCATTAAAGCAAAAAATGGGATACTACACATAGCAGTACTCCAGAAAATTCTTAAACATCCATCTTTAGTAGCAGATCTTCTTCCAAACCAGCAGGCAGCCAATAAAAATACATTAGTTTGCCAATCTTATAATTTAAATTTTAAATAAAATACAAATATTTAAATAAATTTTATATTTGAATAAATAATTAATAAAAAACTTCAGTATTATTTTATCGTATTATTTATAAATATCGTAATTTTTCTTATTTGAATGGTAGATTATTATTTTTAAAATACATTTTAACTCAAAATAAACACCCAAAATGTTTTTTTTCACTATTTTTATTAAATTTATATCGATTTTTCATGAATTTTATGCCAATATTTTGCATACTGAATAATTTGTTGAAAATTTATTTATAATTTCATTTAATTTACTGTAGAATTATAAATAAAGATTTCATTTATTTATAATAAAATATCATATAAATTTATTAAAACTACAAAATTTATAGGTAAGCAATATTTGTATCTAAATCATTTTTGATAGCATATTTTTTTTAATTTTCTTTTATAGTAATCATATATTTTAACTTGTTTTAATCCGAATATTTTTGAAAAAAATATGCAATTAATCTCATATTTAACCTTAAAAAACTTTTATTTTTGCAATATTTTTTTACATGTATGACTGTGGGGATTCAAAAATTCAGGTAAAGGTTTAGGTTTATAAGCTCTTAATCCTTTTTATGCTAAGGATTATCTTAATTCATCAGAAATATTGGGATATGCGGGTTCCATATTAACAATGACTTTTTATTTTTATTCTAATTAAATTATTTGTGTTAGATTAATAGTAAAAAATAAAAACAAAAAATATTATAATTTTTATTGATCAAAATAGGTAAAAATTAAAATAATTGTAAATAATAGTATATAACTTTAAAATTAAATTAAGAATCTTTTATTGAATTTAATTTTTATGATAATTATTTAAATCTATTTAAAAATAATCTCTAACTAATTAAAATGTTACTTCTTATAAATTTTTTTATATTTAACATATTTACTTACACTGCGTACCTAGATGACTTTACCATAAATTTCATAGATAATATATTAATATAAAAAATTAAATATCAAATCAAACAAAAGAAAACAAAAATTAATAAACTTAATTAATACCTTTTTTTAATATATATACATTATTTAATTAAAAAGAAATTAATATATTTTTCCCATATTAACTTAAATAAATATAATATAAAATAAATTAAACATAATCAAATACCATAAAATGCCTATCTAACAAACCGACGCTAAACTCTGGTTTGACAGAGAAGAAGAAATTGTAAAAAAAAAATCACTTATTAAAAATAAGATATATCGAGACTAAATGAATTTTTTTTTCATAATAATGGCAAAAATTAAAAATTAATTTGTTTTCTCCTAATATGCTCAAAAATATATAAGAAGTGAAAATATAAAAAAAAAGTTCCCAATAAGACAGTTATTTGGAAGTTATTGCAATAAAAGATAAAAATATTAGTTATATATTATAAAAATAAATTGAAACTAAAAAGCAATTAAATTTAAAAACTAATTGAATACAGATAAATTACAAATATGCCTTTTATTATATAGAATTTATTTATTTTTAACAACATTAAAAAAAATAAAATAATCAAATAAAATTTTTTAATAAGCATTTATATAAGTAGATCTAAAAAATTTTGATTAAAATCGCATATATTTATGTATTTTTAATTTATATAATTAATAAAATATTATTTTATAGTAAGAATATGATGATAAAATGATTTCAAACATCGAATTGAAATCTTCTGATTTTGATGATGAAAATTTCTCTCCTGTTTTTAGTAGAGCCACCTAAGAACACTTCTTAGAACCTTCTGAAAGATTAAGAAATGATATGTCTAAAGTAAACATACCATAATAATTTTTTAATAAATAAATAAATATAATACTAATTATTATTATAATATAAAAAAATTTATAAATTATAACCAATAAGTGTGATTTTCTTAAGATTTATTTATGATATAATTCTTTATTTAAAATCATATATAATTTATAATTCTTTATTTAAAAAATAAATATAATAAAATAATTTTAAATTATATTATAACATTTATATATATTTAAACAATAAATTAATTTTAAAAATAGATTGCTGCCCCCATGAAATCTTTATCTTTTGAATAATTAATTGATAGATATATTTTAATTAAACCCGACCACACTTACTACAGAAATGCCACCATCGATAAATTCTTAGGAGGATTTGGATTAGGATATCTTTTATTAAGAGAAGTAAAAATATTATATTAAATATTAAATATTTAATTAATTTTTAAAAATTTCTTGAAATTTAATAATTGAAAATATAAATATATAACTAATATTTAATTTTTAAGCTCCCCGTCAGAAACTTCTATGCTAGATGTTTCATTATGTACGTATTTGCCGCTAAATTAATGGATCACTTACACTCACCCTTCCCCTTCACTGGAAATAACGGAGATATAATTGCTGCCGCCGATAGATGGGCCCAGTAAATAAAAAATTTATACTACTTTTATTAAAATAAATAATTATATACCTAAAAATAATAATCGATAAAGCATAATAACAATATAAAAATTTATAATAATAAACTTTTTATTTATTAATGAATTAAAAATGGCAGTTATAAAAAACTTAATTAAATATTAATATTTTATAATATAATGATATAATAATAATTAAATTTTTTTTCTTTTTTTAGTTGGGATTTAAGATGTTACGATAATGTTTGGAGAGCCTTAAAATTCGTCGAAATTCCCTCTGTCTCCAATAAAGTAAGAGAAGCTAAAACTTGGTCTGGAAGATAACCCGCCCATTTATTAAGAACCGATGTTTGGTTTGTTCCCCACTGGTTCGGAGCTGCTGGAAGATCTAAAAGAGTCGTAAATAAAAATTAAAAACCTATATTTAATTATTTTCAATGTTTCTTGATATTTAATTAATTTATTATATAAAAAATAATTAATTAAAAATTAAAAAATTCATTTAATTAGGCTACTTGGGATGGTACTCAAAACATGCCTTTACACAGATTAGCCGATCCTAAACACAAAGATGCTTATATGCTTTAATATATCTGATTTTACTAATTTTCACAAGACAATAACTTTTTTATATATTTAATATTATAAATATTAGGGAAAAAAGGAAATAATTTAAAGATTATAATAATAATAATTTATACACGATATAGTATCATATAATATAAAAAGAATAAAAAGTAATTTATTATTACAAAAAAGGAAAATTATGAAACCAACTAAATTAAAATAGCCAATTTTACTTTTTATTACATTTGTCAAGATATTTTATAAACATTATATATGATATAAGAATTATCAAATTAACATTAAATTTTTAATTTAGCTAAGAAATAAAAATAATATATATATTAAAAAAATTCACTCCACAAATTCGCCATTGGGAATCAAAACCTCTCCTCTCATAATACTTCTGGCCGTTCTCGAAAACCCAACTTTTTACACTTCCCACTAATTTTTTTCCTAATTTTTCTAAATTTTAGCCATTATATCCATAACACCGCTTCTGTGTGCAAAGTTTATACTAATTTCAGATTAAATATTAAATTTCTAACCTTTTTAATCTTAATTTTCACTTTCATTTTCATTTATACTTTTTATTTAATTTTATTTCACTTTTTATTAATCATAAAATTCAGAGCAAATAGTACCAGGAATTCCAACGACAGCCACTAATGAAATAGACCCCGTTGCAGTAAATGCATGGTGTAATTTACCCATACTCAAAATTCTTGCCTGAAAATCATATTTTTCCGGGAAAATTTCCTCCCCTGAAGGAGAAATATAATTTTAATCATTTTTATTTTATAAAAATGAAATTTTCGGAGTTGCAGGTCTATTTTCATTCATATATTTAACATTTTCTGCGAATCCCATTTTCACTCCAGCTAAACATCTAATTTCTTCTAACTCTAGTAAAATTTCTTCTTAATTTAGTTATTTTTCAAATCCAGTTAATCCTTTAAAATAAAATAAATATTATTTTTTTATAATAAAGCTAAATAAATACAAAAAATAAACAAACTTTACTAATTTTTTTTATTTTTATTTTTTTACCATTAATATCATCAGCCCTTACAAAAACAGTAGGATTTCCGACATTAACCAAAGTAGTTTGTATTTTTTTTCCTTTACTTTTTGGACAAATTTCCCCAGTAAGTTCAATTTCGTCGACCAAATTTCCAGTAGGAAAAATCAAATTATTATCTTTTTCAGTGTAAACCATTTCCACTATAATTTAACTTCCTAAATTATTTAAGCCTGCCATTTCGCAACTGCCTTCGACTTTTGGAAATCCATCTTAACATTTAATTTTTGTTATTATTATTTAGTCGATATTTTCTTGGTAAATTTTTACTTCTATTTCTTCTTCTCCTACACCCTTAAAATCAGGGTGTAATTCTTTTTTAATCATATTTTATTCTACTGCAAAAACTCCGGCTGCCTTTTTTTAAAAATAAATAAGAAAATAAAAGCTTCATTTTTTATTTAAATATACAATAATTTTTAGTTTTTAAATTTAAATATTAAATATATGTTCTTTTTTTTCTTTTTCTAAAAACAATTATTATATGTATGTATATTTTTATACGGCGCTTAAATTTCCACAATTCCCAGAAAAATCTATTTTATCACCATTAACTGGAACGGCTCCAAAATTATAATTTATATCGCAATTTTTTTTTTAAGATTATGAAATAACTGCAATTTTACTAGTAGAAGAAGTTGCCCCTCCTAAACCATCCATTTAATTCAAATAAGGGTCAGGACTTCCAATTGCCCTTAAAAAAATTTTATTTCTTATTTTTTCGCTAAAATTTTCTAGGTCTTTTTTATTAAAAAAAACACCTTTGGAGGTCCCTCCTCTCATAAAAACTGCTTTTATTCCTTTTTACATTATTTTTATTTATTTATATAATTAATTTGGTTGTAATTTTTTTGTTTATAAAGCTTTGTTGGGGGGTAGGTTTTTAATTTTTTTTTTTTATTAATTTTATTTTAAATTTATGTAAATTTATTAGTAGAAAATTATTATCATAGCTTATTAAGAATTCTAAGGTATAATCAAAAAGTAAGTATAAAATTTTTTTTTAAAGATTTTGATATTCATTAATTCTCCTAATATTCACAATCATTTACAAATATTTATTTAATTTATATAATAATTATAAAGAATTAATTTGGAAAATATTAAAATGACAAGTTCCCTTTATAATTATGTAATTATTAGGAAGTTATTTACATAATCTCTAAATATAAAAATAATTTTATTGCAATTTGAATCTTACAAGTAATAAGAATATAGATAAAAAAATATGTGCAAATAATTTATATAAATTATATTTAGCATAGGCTTTCATTATAATTTTGATCGATATATTTTAATATGAATAACTTTTCTTAGTTTTAGAATAAATTATAAAAAGTTAATAAAATAAAATTAACTAAAAATTATAATAAAATATAGTCGTATCAAATATAAGAATAACATTTAATAAATAAATTTTGTGTAATATCTTAATAATATAAATTAATATTATTAAGATATATTATTTAGTTCAAACAATTATAAATTAAATTTTATATTCTTTTACAATTTTTATAGTAAACATTATATTATTAATTATAAATAATAATAATAAATTAAAATAAATTTTTACACATAAAAGCATTTGTTTATATTTAATTTTATATTTTTTTTTAAATTGGATACATATGATATTTTTTATTCATTTATATATATATTTTCACAAATTGACTAAAAAAACCCCTATATACAAAACTCAATATCACTCATCATCGTAGTCAGAATCACTAGAAGTATTTAATTAATATTCATATGAATTACTACTATTATTGTCAGAATTAGAGTTATTATCGTTATCACTATCTTATATATTACTGTTACTCGCAGATTCAGCCATGTCTATAAAATTTTTGTATATATTATAATAATATATTTTTAACTTTTAAAAATGTACTTTAAACAGGTTATTTTTTAACTATACAAATAATATCTTCATTTTTTAAAGAAAAAAACATATATTAAAAATAAAATTTAAATATAAATATTGAATTTATTTTTTTTATTTTACTTTATATTTGATTGATTTATTCCTAATTTGGTATAACAATAGCGTTTCTTCTATGCATTTTAAATTTTTTTTTAAATTTTTATGTTTTTTTACTTAAATGTTTGTTTTTGTAATTTCAACTAAATTTTTATTAATTAATTATATTTCGCTTTACTAAAAGGATTTACTAATAATAATTTATTTAAATATCTGCTAGAAATATAGTTTAACAATTAAGTTTCTGATAAAATTTGACTTAGTTATTAAATATAAAATTAAAAAATAATATATATATCCTTTGACTATAAACTTAGATTTTATAAAATAAATTATTAATGGAATATATAGTTAGGGTTTTTTGATTAATTCACTCATATATACTAAAATTAAATTATAATTCATACTTTTAATTTTTATTTTAATTCATTAAATTGGTCTTCAGTTAAATTATTTTAAATATCATAAACGCCCAACATTAAGTCCTAAATAAATTTTTTTAAATATATTAATTTATTATATTTTACTAAAATAGAAAATAAAAATAAATAGTAAAAATAATTAATTATTAATTTAATTTTTACCATTTCTATTTTTTATTTATCAATTTAGTTATTATTTTATTCACCATCTTCCATTTTTTATTATTGTTCATTATTATTTTCCTGTTCTATTTGATTTTCCTGTTCCAAATTCATTTATTTTTGATTTTAATTTTAATTTTGCAACAATTATTATTTTTATTATTTTTAAATCATTTTTTTTTATTTCTCAATTTTTAGTTATTCTTTCATCTATTTAATTAAACTATTTTGTCCATCTTCATCATCTCCTTCTTCTTCTTCTGATTCAGATTCCGACTCAGTTTCTTCTGAATCGGATTTATTGGCTAATTCCTATATAAATGCCTATTTCAAACCAAAATTATTCTATAATTTTCCTTTATTTCCTGGCATTTAAAGTTTATTTATTTTAGTTTTATAAGGGTTTTCTGCCTCGTCTTCAAATTACTTTAATTCTATATCTATTTATTTTTTTTTAAGTTCATCTTCGTTGTGTATTAAATTTTATGTGTCATTTGCAAATTATGGCAAAAATTATTCCAATTTTGAAAATACTGATTTTTTAAAAATAGTTTAGGATAAAATATAAAAATAAAAATAAAAAATATTTATTGTAAGCTTGTGATTAAATTTATTACATTCGCTCTTTTAAAGCATAGTAAATTCAGGTTTTTTAGGAATTTTTTCTTACTTTTTAACTATTTTATCAACTAAAAACTCTCTTTCATTATTATATTATTTTTCATTGTAAAAACCATCCACATAATCTTTTTCCAATCTTAACAAAGATTTATTACTTTATTTTTCAGCCTTTTTATTTCTTTTTTTTTAACTTTAATCTACATTCTATTCCTATTACATATCATTATTCTCTTAAATTTAATTACTATTTTAATAGTTTTAAATATCTTCGTTTTAAATTTCTTCTTCAAATTATTACTCTCCTAAAACTTCGATTTTAGGTTTATTTTATTAATTTTTAAATTCCATTTTTTAAATATATTAAATTAGGATAATTATATTTACTACCAAATTTTTTATTATATTATTTATTTATTTTTATTTTATTTTTAACTTTTTATTTTTAGTTTTAGAATTTTCATTTAATTATAATTAAGATTGCGAAAAATCAAATAATAAATTATTATAATTAATAATAAGGTCAAACTATATTTTTAATCTAGATTTTATGTGATTCAAATTTTTAGTACAAAATAGCTAGACTAAATTAACAAAAATTATTATTATATTCAATATTATAATATTAAAATTAAAATAAAATTAAAAATATCAATAATATTATAATATTAAAAAGAGTTATGTTAATTATTTAAAGTGTCATATTATTTTATTTATTTTCATATTTTCTACTATATGTTCTGCCATTGGAAAGGCGCAGGTCCATCCAGGACTAACAACATTAAGCAAATGTAACGAGCTTATTTATAAAAAAAAAAAAAAAAATTATCTACTTTAACTTAATTAAAAACATAAATTATAGTGTATTATAATTTTATATAATTTATTTTTATACTTTTGATTTTATTCTATAATAAAATCATTAATTGGTTTTCTTGTTTTTTTATCTATTAGTTAAGATCTAATACCAGATCTTGTATTTGTATGAAAGTCAGAAGCTTATACGCAATTATTTTGTTCAAAAACAGTTGTCATTTTCTAAATTTCTTCAATTAAAACCTTAACATTATATTTTTTTAACTCATTCATAGCTTGGCCCAAATAAAAATTTCTATTTTCAGATTAAATAATATTTCTTAAATTAGTCTAAATTATTTAAAATAATTCTAAAGCGTTAAAATTTTTTAATTTCCAAAAATCATCATATTATTCTCTCCATAAGGCAGGAAGAGCATTTGGTCCTACAAATTTTCAAAAATTATCATAATCCATTAAAATAATAAAAATATATTAATACATTACATTTAATAAGTATTTGATTGAAAACGAAAATTTTTTTGAAAATTCGATATAATAAATAAATTATAAACGATATATAAATATATTTAATAATATAATTGATACCCAATTTAATGGTATCATTCATAGTATGAGTTAAGTGTACCCCTAAGACAGTTGAGCCCTAGACAGGAGGAACTGGGTAAATTAAACTTTTTAAGCCTTAAATTTTTTATTTTGTTTCAACATAACTTCCTTTTAAGGGTAAAATTTCATAATCCTGACAAAATCCAAATTATTAGGCTATTATATCAGCATAAAGCCCTGCACAATTAATTAAATACTTTGTTTCTATTTGAAAATTTTTGTTTTGAATTTCATTTTAACAGTTAATAATATTAGTTTCTTAATTTGGATCTTATTATTAAAAATTTATAAATTTTGAGTTAAAAAGTAACTCTACATTATTTTATTATATTAGGTCTTTTTCAAGTTAATTTATAACAGATTAATTATCTCCCACTTTTGTGCTGGGGGCATATAAAACATGAAAATCTTTGTTAATTAATTTTAAAGTAGGCTCAACTTACACTGCTTATTAAATAGGAATCCATTCTACATCTATTGTATTTTTAACGGCCTGGTTTTTCACCTTAAAATATATTTAAAAATAATATATAAAAATTAATTTTTTAAATATAAATATAATGTATCTACTTCTATCAATCTTTAATACTCATTTTCATTTGTCGCAACTATGTATTTTCCTGTTTTTGTTAAAGGCAATTTATTATCTTCTATATATTAGGTTAACATTTCATTTCCTATTGTATTCATATTTATTATTAAAAATTGGAAAAATTATAAAATTAATTGTAATATTTAAAAATTTATAAAAAATTAGTTTATTTAAAAAACACACATTTAAATTAAAATCTACATTTTTATCACCTTTTTTACAAAATTTTGACTTAAAAGAGTCTGAAGAGTAATAAATTCCAGCATGTATAACTGAACTGTTCCTTGTAGAAGCGTGTTAGCCCAAATGAGACTCTTTTTCTAAAAGTAAAATTTTTTTATTTTTTGCAACTTAACTCAATTTCCTAGCTATACAAGACCCTATAATTCCACCCCCTATGATTGTTATATCTGCACATTTATTCATTCTTTTTATTATAATTTAAAATGAAATAAGTATATATAATTTAAAAATTGATTTGACTTAAATGTTTTTTTTATTGATTTTTAATTATTTCTTATTTACACTTTAATTCTATTTTTAAGATTTTATTAGTATTTAATAAAATACTATCATAATAAAATATAATTTACAAATGAATGACTGTTTATGTTATAAAATTTAATTGATTAATTAATTATAAATATATGTAATAATATAAAATATAAGTTTATATAATAAATCTTTTAAATCATTCATAAAAATTTATTTTTAATTATGTTTTATTCTCTTATCTAGTTTACTTTATTTGCAAGATACTTTCTTTATATGTCAAGTTTTTCCAGTTGATCCCATTCGTAATAAGGTATTTTTAAAACTTAAAATCCCATTTTTTTTAACAATTTTTCTTTAAAAACATCTCTTTTTTGTAATTAATAATTTTTACCCAAATATTTTTCATACAAATTTTCTAAACTTTTATTTGAATTTGTGTTATTATTACCATTTTTTCTACCATTTTACTTTTATTATTATTTGTCATTGAATTTATAATCATAAAATTGACTTTAAGATGGAACTTTATATAACAACATATCATTATTAAATAAATTATTTTTCTCAGATATAAAATTTTATATATTTTTTTCACTGATAACAGTTATATAGTGGTCAAATCCATTATATTCAATGACCAAATCTGGATGAATCACAATATCAACTCTATAAGGACCAATTTTAATTTCTTAAAAGGCAAAAAAATGCATACTTTTTAATATCCAATAAATTTTATTTTATGTATTTGAGACCGAAATTTATATTTATTTACTATTTTAATTTGCCTAGGCCGTTAAATTATCTTCAAAATATTATTAAAATTCTTAAATTTAATCATCTTGCTATTTTTTAAATTATTAGAAATTTAATTCTTGTGGTTAATCATTTAATCTCCTTAGTTTATATTTTAAAACTTATCCCAAAACTTCTTATAATCTTTGGTCATATTAATTATAAAAATCTTTAAAAATTTCGCTATTTTACATTAAATTAAATAAAAATTTTTGCTAATTTAAGTTTTTTTTTTAGGATAAACTAGACATTAAAAATTAAACAGTATACTTATTTAATTTCATTTTGAAAGGCTCTGTAAAATTTTAAAATTCTTCTTTATTTTTGTTATGATAAAGATAAACCAAATTATTTTCGATACAATCATGAATTTTTTATTTTAAAACTGTTATTTATTGCTATTAACTTAATTTTTAAATCGGACTAGAACCTTTCGCTTAATTTTAATTGCTATTTTGTTAAAATTATTAAAAAAAATTTTCTTTTTCTTCATTATCTTATAAATTCTTTTACCACTAGTTTTTTTAACCTTAATTTTAGCTTTCTCTATTAATATCTCCTTCTTCATGAAACTCTAAAATATGCATAATCTTTTCATAATATTTAAGTAAAAAATATTTGTATTTTTTTACTTTATTACTTTCACCTAAAATTAAATCTATACTATCAATAAAATACTTTTAAATTTAACTTTAAGCTGTAAATTAAAGCTTAAAATAAAATACATTATTAAGTGAAACAATAAGCTGTTCGAAATCAATAATTTTTTCATTTTAAATTTAACTATTTTTTTCCTACTAAATTTAAACAAGATTATTAATGATAAGTATTTATATCTCCTTAATTTATTATAAACTTAAATCCGTAATTTTCAAATATTTCAAGCATTTTCTACCAAAAAAAATTTACTTTTTTAAAATCAGGTATTTTATTAAAGGATAAAAGTTTTTTTAATTTATTTTATTTATTCTACTTATTTTAAACAAACTCAAAATCTATTATTCATTTAATTGTTAATAATTTAAAAGTAATTTATTGACAATTCTATTTAAGATATCTCTTTTATTCTTGAAAGACAATTATGATAACATTTTTAATATTTTTTCAGCTTAGTATAACTTTTTTATACATATACTTGATAAACGGACATTATTATTACTTTCTAAAATATAATTAATTTTATTTATTATATATTTTTAATTTATTTCGACATTTTTTTAAGGAAATTTAATCAATTCATTCTATAAAAATTTAACTAAACTTTGTAATTATTCAGATTCTTCTATTATATCTTTTTGAGATTATTATATACATTTGACATTTTTTTAATCTAATGATTCCTATTAAAAATTATTATATCTAGGTTAATTCACAAATTCTAGTTAATATTTAGAACATAAGATTTATTTAATTTAATCAAGTATATATTTATTTTCTAATTTACTCAAAACATATAAATACTTAATTTATTATTTGACATCTACTTTATATTTTAAATTGTTGTAAATTTAAATAAATAAATCATAATGATTTTCTTTCTATTAATATTACTATATTTATTTTAATGCAATTAACTTATTGATATAAATTATTCTATATATAAAATGCAATAGCTTTTAAAAATGTTATTCGGTATATATTTAATTTTAATGCTGTTATTGTTGTTAATTATTAGATTCGAGGAAATTTCTTTTTGTTTCTAACAAAAGTAAATTGACTTAACTATTTAAATTTTAAAAGCTTAATTTAGTAGACTGAAATTACGATTAACTATGATAGCCATCCTTTTATTAAAATGGTAGATTTTCCAATTTTTAGTAATAAATTTCATTTCTTTTCCTAAATAAAAAATACCTACTAATAAAAGATATATTTTTTATCTTTTTTTGGCTTATTTAAATTATGTTCATATTTTAATTTTGTTTTTATATTTATAAATATACTTTATTCTAATGGCTTATAAAATATAAATTAATATTGAAATTTTTATTAAATACAATATTCTTATGGATAAAAATTAAAAAAATTCCTATAACAAACAAAATATATAAATCAAAAAATAAAGAAAATAATAAGGTTAAAAATAATTATAATTTTAAATTAACTTCCATTTTCTATAAATATTTTCTCTCTATATAAAATACAAATATATTTTATTTTTATTTTCTTTATAAAAAATCCAATTATTTTATTATTTTATTTTAAAATTAACTTTCATAAATTTATTAATCTCAGATCATTCTAAAAGGTGGTGCATGTAATATTCTTTATAATTAATCCATTTTTCGTAGTTTTTGACATAAGGTCTAGAAGAAGCATATTCTTTATATTCTTCAATAGCTCTGTATTAATTTAAAAAAAAATCATTTATTATTAAAATAAATATTATAAATTAATTTTAATATAATTTTAATTATAAAAAAAAAATAATACTTGGGTTCTTCTAATAAAACTCTAGCTTTTAATCTAGAATATCTAACGTATTCGGGATCAGAATGAGTATATTATTCTTCAATAGCTCTAAAAAAAACGAATAAATAAATAAATTTCTTAATATTATTACTTTTTCTTAATATAATTTAATTTTACTTTTAAAATTTTTTTTATATATATAAAACAAATTTTTGTATAAATATTTTGTTTACTTCAAGTCTTATAAAACTTAAATTCTATCCATTTATAATAAAACATCAGTAGCACTAACTCTTTCATCATATCTTCCATTAAGGTGATATTTACTAATGTGTTCATATTTTTAACCTTCAAATCCACTGTATTAACTTTTTTAATAAGCAACTATATTTTCTCTTTAGTTTCCTAACCTAATTTATAAAAAATATTCAATATAATTTACTTTTTATTTTATATAAATTTTTTCATTTATTTAATCTCTGCTACTTGTTATTTTTTTATATAGTAATATTAAAGAGGTAGTAGAATATAAAAAATAAATGTAAATTTTAATAAATAGATATATAAATGTATTTATTTAAAATTCTTATTAATTCATTATTTAATATATAAAATTTATAAAGAAATAAATTTTTAATAAATTTATATATAATTTTAATTACTCCCTAGAGGTATAACTTTGTTCTAATTTTTCAGCTAATTAGACGCTATCTCCAGATAAAAATCCGACTTATTTAGAAGTTTTGAAACTAAAATTAAAAAAAACAAAATTCATTCAAATATAAAATAAAATATACAGTTTTTAATAAATTCTATAATTCATAATTTGTATTGCAGAAAATTTTTTTTTATTGATTCAATTTTTTTTTCTAATAATTTCAGTATTAATTTAAAAATTTCATTATGTTATGCCAAAATTAAAGTATTCATTATTTATTTTCGGTTTTTAATATAATTCTTTATATATTCGCTTATTTTTACTTGATATATTAATTAACTAATCCCCAGACTCTATTTCTAATAGCCATTTTTATTGATTTTATTATATTTGAAATAATTATTGATTTTATTTGAACAATTAGATTATCGATCTTAATTATATGTAATAATTTATTTATAAATGCAAATAATAAGTCTAAGAATTAATTAATGTTATTAATAAACCAATATTTTATATACTAACCAAAATAAAATAAACAAAAATTTAAAGTTGCTTTTCATATATTATAATATTGAAGTAAAATAAATAAATTATATATAAAAAAATTTGGATATTACAAAAAATAGAGAAATTACCATTATTAATTATTAAAAAATTATAAAAATATGGATTTAAATGATATAATATTTTTTATTTTCTTTATTAGTATTTTATCTTAAATAAGGATTTAATAAGAAATAAATTTAGAAATAAAATCAATTAATTAATTTGCATTAAAATTTCTCAAATTTTAAATTATCATCTTCTAGATATTTTTTTCATACTAGAATTGTTTAAATTTAGTAAATTAGGAAATCTATAAGCTTAAGTTTTATTATTGAATAAATATTTCCGTATAACATACTGCATTTCTCTATATAAATAAATAATATAAATAATAATTAAAAAATAACAACTCTAATATAGAATTATATTTAATTTACGAATTTTCCTTAAAAATAAAAACTACAAAAACTATAAAAACGCACCCCAAAAAAAAAAAGCAACTCCCATAAAAAAAACACACATATAAAATATATATATATAAAAATAACTCCAAAAAAAATAAATACATAAAATAACCATACAAGCAAAAATAAATATATACACATGATCGAAGAACAACTGTCAGAAATAGAACAAAGATACCAATCAACTTTATTAAGATACGAAGAGCCGTATCCAATAGAGGCACCTTAAGATTCCTCTTTGATAAACGACCCTCTTAAAAAGAAGAAAAAGGCGTAGTTGCCCCCTTTGGAACAGAAGCCGACTATAGAAGAAATTTTGAACGCTATTTTTCCTCCCAAAACTTGGAAAGAAAATATTGGGACTGGGGATTAGTGGTTTGAGTCTAGGATTTCTTGTGAAGAAGCTTCGAGGAAGTATTTGGAGTATTTGGAGGAGGCTTTGGATTTTAAATTGTAGGAAAGATAGGCAAGGTAAAAAAAAATTAAGTTTTAAATTTTTATTAAAGATTTATTAAAGATTTTGGAGAAAAATATATAAAGAAAATTTGTTTTGTTTTTTTAAAATTTGGATTTAGAAAAAAAATTGTTTTTAGAATGGAATTTTTTGATTTTAGGTTTTTTGTTTGTTTTTAATTTTTTAATAAGTTTTAAAATTCTAAAAATGGAATAAAAAATATAGTATTTGTTTAATTTTATATAGATAAAATATAAAATTGGGCAATTTAAATATTATAATATTTTTTAAATACAGAAAATCAGGGATTTGTCCCGTCAGAGAAGATTTACACAATTAGTTATTCGATGAAATTATCAGATAATGCACAGTAACCTCCCCTGAAAGAGGTAAAAATTTAAATAGAATTTAAAATTATTAAAGTTAAAATTTTATGCATTTTAATTAATATATGAAAAATAAAAACTTATATGATTATTAAAAAAATTAGGACTATTACTTCTACGAGTAAGAGATAATTTAAGAATGACATTTGCAGCTTACTAAACGTTATATTAAGGTTCTATAGTATTTGGCGTAAAAAAAGCCAGACAGGCTGAGGAGGGATTAGATGAATTAGAATAAAAATCGGAAGAATATAAAAGAAACAGAATATTATTATAAAATAAAGTAAAATTATAATTTATAAAATAATATATATATATAATTAATAAAATAATTTTATTCTATATAAATTTATCTTTTAAAGAAAATCATCCTATAAAATTAACTTGAATCGATTGAGAAAAGCTTTTAAGAAATAAGAGATATAGAAGAAAATAGAAGAGCTTCGGAATTAGCATATTTAAAAGGACAAACCAAACATTTATAAACATTCTTACAAAGTGTTTAAGCTAGTAATTAAGCTTAAAAATGAATAAAATAAATTTATATACATTATTATTTTAATTTATTTCTTTATAAAATTAAATATATTATAAGCAATTTATCAATATTTAATAATATTTGATTTAACTAAAATATAATTATCACTTTTTATTTTATCACATATAACTTCTCTACTTAATTATGTATTATAATAAAAATACTTTCTTATAAATAATATCTTAAATTAGCGAAATAATGATTTTTTTAATGAGATATATGAATTTATGAAATAATTTATCATACATAATTTATAATCTCTTCATCAATAATATCCTAAAAAAAGCTAATTTATAATAATTTATGAAATTTATAAATATATAGCATTTTATATTTTTTATGCCTAGCGCTATATTTATTTAAATCTTATATTTTTGTTATAATTTTACAATATACTGATAAAATATATTAATTTACATTTTATTATAGTAAAAAAAAATAATAATCCAAAATCAAATTTATAAAATAAAAATAAATATATTAAAATAAATGAATAGCAAGGATAGTTTTTCAGATGGAGAAGTAAAATAATATAAAAAGAAAAAAAATTTATAAGTTTTACTATTAAAATAATTTATTTTAATTAACTATTTAAAATAAAATAAATTATAATATTATATTTTTACTTTATTTATTTTATCTTTAATAATAGTAAGCTTTTTATTCTGACTATGACCAAGAATTCCAAGATCCTCTCGATATCATAAATAATAACATAGGTATAAAATAACAATATTAAGAATAAAATATAAATATTATATATAAGAATATGCATTTTTATGTTATTTTAAAATAATATTTTATATTTTTTTATAAATATTAATTATCTCTAATTTTTTAATTAAAGATTAAAAGTTTTAGTAAGAATAAATCGATTAATAAAATAAAGTGTAAGAAAATAAAATGGAAGAAGAAATTGTTCCAGATATTTAATAAAATTTAGAAGAAGAAAATAATAATAAAAATGAAATTATATAATAGGATGATTTAGAAAGCAAAAGAAAAAGAGACTCTGATTATATGGAGTAATTTATTTTTAAAAAAGAGTCTAAACTTCAAAATTAAAATAAAATTTCTGCATAAAAATCTATAAGTAGTTTTTAGAATTTTTAATAAGATCTTTCTAAAAATACTATATAAAGTGAAAATGGTGATATATATATTGAATATTAATTATTATTAAAATTAATATATATAAATTTAACTTGAAAAGAGGAAAAAAAGTAAAAGAAAAATCCAAAAACCGCTAAGAAAACTAAAACTGACCCCAAATCTAGAAAAAAACAAACGAATGTATAATAAAAAAAAATCAAATTACTATAAATTTATCGATTATATAAAAATTTTTAATTAAATAAAAAAGAAAAAGGGAAAAAGCGATCAAGATAAATTAAATGATAAGGTAATTTCTTAACAAATATAATTTTTATTTCAAAGTCTTTAAGATCCAGAGGCAAAAGATAAGGCAATAACTTTTTCAAGCTTAAGAAAAAGTTTAAATTCTTTTAAAATGACCAAAGTAGAAGACTAACAAGTTTTAGTAAAATAGAAAAAAAATAATAAAAATCTTTTATATTTTAAACTAATTTTTAATTATTTTAAGTAAATGTTAAATGTTTTAAATGACGATATTTATAAAGATAATTTTTAATAAGAAGATCTTTAAACATAAATAGAGTTTGACACTTTCTAATAAATAATTTTAGATTCCAAATTTAAATTTTGAAAATAGTGTAAAATAATTTTAATATTTAAATGTGTATAATTTTATATAAGGTAAGCTTATTTTAAACTCTATATATAATGTTTATAAAAACTTAAAAAATTTTATCGTTTATTTTTATGTTATTAATATAAATAAAATTAGAATAATTTTTTATTATTCAATTTTAATCAATAAAAAATTTATTTTTTAACTTTTATTAAAATTGAAAAATAAAAATATTGTTAGAAAAATAAAAACAAATATCATTATTTTGCTCAAAAAAAAATTAAAATTAAACCAAATAAGCAAACTAAAAATACAAATTGAAATCAATAATTTACATTCAAACATGTAATAATAATATTTTTAACATTATTAAAATTCGATGCAAAGCCAATAGTCAAATGACGATCAAGCCAGTAAAAACAAAAAATTTTGTTAATAAAATTAAGTAAAATTTATAGTTTACGTAAAATTATTTTAATTTATAAAGGTTTCATTTTGTCTCCCACAACAAAAAGAAATAATCTTTAAAAAACCCCAATTATAAGTAAAAGGTAAATTTGATTATTTATCTTAAAAGATATAATAAACAAATATTAATAATTATATATATTTTATTAATGACTTTAAAATTAGATTTAAAAATTATCAAGATGAAGCAAGTATATAAAAGTAACAACAATAGCCATAATAGTATAATTAACCAGTATAATAACATACATTATAATCGACAAATTAGGTATCTCCTTAAAATCAAGGTTAGTAATTGTATTAATAATAAGAGTTACAACAAAAAGATTTAAATTAGTTAAATAGTGAATATATGAATGAAACCCAATAATCATCATAATAATAAAATAAAACATAGATAAATAACAGTTAATAATCATACTATTACTAATAATATGTTTTATAAAATTAGCATAAATAAAATGGATAAAATTAGATAATATAATAAAATTAACAAGAATTTCAAAATAAAGAATAAAATTCTTTAAATTTTCCTGTTTTATAATAACTGTAAAATGATCAATTATAAGAAGATAAAAAAGCTGAGGTCGAAAAAGAAGAAAAAAAACAAAAAATACTGCAAATTATATAAAATTAATTTCAAAATGAAGATATTGAATAGCATTCTTTAAAATAAATATAATAAATATATAAAAATTTATACATTCAATAAAAAACACAAGAAGAAAAGTTAAATATTTAATAAGAGGAAGAAAATCTACAGAAGCAAAGAAAAATTGAGATATAAAAAGAGTAAGAATTAAATTTTTTTGCAGAATCTAGAAAAATAAAATAATTAAGGTAAAAATAATTAAACAAATAAGTGTTTTTTAATTTTATATATTTATATAATTAATAAATTAATAATAATAGAAACCAGAATTTTTCTACATAATAAAAGAACCCTAGTATCGCCATTAAAAATTATCTTTAAAAGCTTAAAGCTTAACATAATTTAGAATAAGAAAATTAATACAATGAATATTATGCAATTTTAGAATAGTTAAATGAAAAATTATAAAATGAACTTATTTAAAAACTAGAAAAATATAGATAAGAAAAGGAAAACCAGTTTTTAAATTAAAAAGAAGTAATTAAAATGAATTGTTTAAATTAGTTTTTTTTTAAATATGTTAATTTCATATTTCTTAAAGATTAAAAAAATCCATAATTTTATTTTAAATTAGGAAATTTACTTAAACCACAATCAAATTAAGAAGCAGAAAATATTAAAAATTTTAAAATAAAAACTTACTAATAATATAGAATTATAAAGTAATGAATAAATTGATTCCAAAACAGCTGAATTACATTAAGAATTTTAGTAATAATTAGAATAAAAAAGAGCAGAAAATCAAAAAATAATTAAAAATTTTTAAGAAAAATCTAAATTAAAGGCAGAGAAATAGGCAGACAAATTAATTGAAAATTTCGAAGCATAAAAAAATATAGCTGAACAAGAAAATTAGCAAAAAGTAAATGCATAAATAAAATATTTTTAATTTTTTTTAAACCATCTTATTTTTAATTTGATAAGTTATAATCCCTAAAATAACAAGCCAATGAACTTTAAAAAAGATAAACAGATATAGAAAACATAAAAAATTATAATGTTGTATTACATGATTTAAATGAAAGAATAAAAAAAAAAAAAGAAGAATAAAATGAATTATAATCTCAAAATGAAGAATTAGAATAATAAATTGAGATAGAAAAAACTAAGATGACCTAAATTTAAGAAAATATTAAAATTAATTTACAAGATTAGCAGGATCAATACTAAAAGTAATTGTAAGAAAAAGAAAATTAATTATAAATAAATAATGAGGTAAGATAATTATTAAATATTTATATTTTTAAATTTAGTGTAATTTCTTTCTTTTTTAATATAAAATAAAATTATCTTAAAGTAATTAAATGAGCATAAAAAAGAAGAGGAAGAAATTTAAAATAAAATAAAAAGTATTTAAGAAGAAATAGACCAACAAACCTAAATTTAGAAAGAAATTATAGAAAGTAAACTTAAAAGCAATAAATAAATCAATGAAGTTTATGCGAAAAACTATGAAACATTTCAGCCAGAAAACAAAAAAAATCAATAGGTTTCGGAAAATAAGCCAGAAAAAAAAGAGAAAAGCCTGTATAATTAAAAATTTACATATAATTTACTTTTATTATTAAAATTATAAATTAATTTTTATTTTTATTATAAGATAAATGAATAACCCCCTATAAAATTAAAAAAATGATCATAATGATGATGATGATAATAATAATGATATGAATAATAAAGAAAAATAATAAAAAAATCTTGCCAATAATAATAATATTCAACAAACTTCTCCCAAAAACGCCCCTTAAAAACAAGAAAAAAGCCTAAATAACAATTTCAATTTAATACCTCCCAAATCATAAGAAAAAAAAATAGTTCATCAACACCCTAATAATATATAATTATAATAATTATAATAATAAAAATTCCCATAAAAAATTATATACACAAGTTAATCTCCCCAACAATAATAATAATATTAATTTATTTAACATAACTAATATTAACCTAGTCATTAAAGATCTTTTTCAAGTTCCACCACTACTTTTTAATAGTAATAATAGCCCATTTAATTATCTTTTAATTAATAACCCCAAATATCAAACATTTCATAAAACTAATAATAATAAATTTATTATATAAGATAATAATAGTTTTAACCCTTTAGTTCTTATTAATTTCCTGTCTTTTAATATAAAAATATACCTTAATAATAATAGTAGTAATAATAATAGTCTTAATAATATAAAAATGTGAACATTGATCCTTAATAAATAATAGTTTAAAACGAAAAAAAACAGAATTAGGTTGATAAAAATTCATACTAATAAAAATAAATACCTTAGACTAATCAAAATGATTTAAATGATTCATCTGAAAAATAGATCAAATCAGATCAAATATAACAAGATTAGTAAATTCTTACCAAATCAGTTCAAAAAATGAAAAACTCTGATCAAAAGTAATAAATATCACCTAAAATTATAAAATCTCCTTATAAGCCCTCTAATTAAGTTTATGAGCCAAATTAATTCAGAAATTCTAGATCTTATTCTTTATAAAATTAACATTAAATAAGCCAACATTTTTATCAATTAAGTAACAATTAACCTGGTATAAAAACTCTTAATTAAAGTAATTAACTGGTTGAAAGCTAAAGTTGGGATTACTAATAAAAACAATAAAATTTAAATTAAAGTGAAAATAAATCTAATTAATAACCACAATATCTTTCTATCTAAAATCAAATTAAAAACTAAAAAAGCAGCTAAATAATTTCTAATGTAAAAAATCAGCAATTATCTGGTTAAAAATCCGTTTCCTAAATATCTCCTTTAAGGGGGTCTTCAATTTAATCTCCCATTTAAATTTTTGCAAGCAATAATAAAAATAGCTACATTTTAAATACTAATAGTAATAATAATTAAATTATTTATAATGTTAACAAAAATACACATAATATTGGTATTAATAATACAACTGATAGTAAATAAATCCGTTTTTAAAATTCTATTTCTCCTGTCAGATATGATGTAAATCCTGTTTAAACTACCTATAGAACAAATAATTAGATTTCTAATTATAATAATAATACAACTTAATTTAATCCAAGTACTGCCGGTAATCATGCTTAAAATTATTCTACAAATAAAAATACCATTACTTATAGAAATTAAGTACTCCCTTTTAATATAGACTATACAAACAATAATAGTTAAGCTCAATCTTTGATTTTACCCTCTAATAGGAATAACAATAATAATTAATAAAATTAAAATTAGAATTAAAACTAAATTTTAATTTAAAATGATGAATATGGATAAAATTCAGATAAAAATGAAAAAAAATCTTTTGCATCCCCATAAAGAATATCAGAAAATGAATAATATAAACAGAAGTTTGAATAATAAAACCTGTTGCTAGATCAAATCAAATAAAAAGTAATATATTTATATTAAAATAAGTATGTTAAAATTTAAAAATTTTATTAATTTAACTCTATTTATATAGGTTAGAGATTCATAAAAATCAGATAAATGATGAACATTTTGCTTTTTTTAGAGAAATCTAATATTCATTATAAATAATAAAAATATTTGCTCATATAAAATTTTAAATATTTAAAATATAAAATTTTAGTTACATTTGTTATTTGTAAATATTTATTTATTCATTAAATATCAAAAGAAAATCATTACTTATATATATATAAGGAGATTTATTATTGATAATTGATTATCTAATTAAATATTAATATTTAATTTATTTTAAAAATTAATAAAGAAAAAATTTGAATAAAAGCAATTATTTTTTCAATAATATTTGATAACTTTAAAATTTATATTAAAAAAACAAAAAAACAAAACAATCAAATCCAACTTTAAAAATCCACAATATAAAATCTAAATAATAACAAATTTAAGCATAAAAACTAAATAGAAAAATATAAAAAACTTAGATTATAGTATATAAAAAGCATGTCTGAATAATAAACAAATTAAATCGTAAAATTATTTAACTAAGCTGATTTTTTAAATATTAAAACAAATAATCAATTTATAATGAAAATAATTTAATTTTTAAAATATAAATTTATAATGAAAAAACTAATTTATTTTAAAAAATATAGATTGTCTTCAATGTGTCTAAAAAGGAAGCTGGTATCCCCAATAAAAATATGATAAAAATTATAAAAAAATATAAATCCTAGTATAAAGTAATAATATATTTAAGTTTCCACAAAATATTAATTTTAAATAATAATGAAAATAAAATTGAAAAAACAAATAGTTTCAAAAAATCGACATATAATTTATAATTAAATAACGGTTTTATAAAAGTAGTTTAAAAAATGATTTTAAATAAGTAAGCTAAGTACTTTAAATCAAAAAATAAAACTAATAATAATACTGTATAAAATTTAAATATTAAAATAGAAAAAAAAAAAAAAATAGTTGTTTAAATTAAATATAAAATATAAAATCATTTGCTACCAATATATATTTAAAAAGATTGTTATTTTTAATAATCATTATTAAGCGAACTTTTCAATTTTTTTATTATATTTATCAAAATCATTTTTAAATATATATACTTATAAGTTTTATATTATAATATTTCTTATATAGTGTAATCTGAATAAAGAAGAAATTATTTATGAAAAATTAAAACATGCTCACTTAATTATTTTTTCTGGTTCAAGGGAGCCTTTTACTGAAAATGAAATTAATGTTTTATCTAGATATTTAGAAGAAGGTGGTAATGTTTTATGCTTATTAAACGAAGGAGGAGACGATAAGTAAAATATATATTTAAATATAAATATAAATTTTATGTATTATTTATTTTGTAGTTAATTAAGCTTTAATTAAACTTAATTAGATAACTGATAATAATATTTATAATTTTATTCATGATTTATCAACGAATATAATTACTTCAAAAAAGAAATATTTTATTTTAAATTTTAATTATAATTTATAGAAATAATACCAATATAAATGCATTAACTGAAAAATATGGTATTGAATGTAATTCAGATTGTGTTGTAAGAACATGTTTTGCAAAATATTTCCATCCTAAAGAGGCTTACATTACAAATGGTATTTTAAATTAAGAAGTTGCTAGATAGGCTAATTCATGGACCTAAGAAGTAAAAATAACAATTTATAAAATAAATAAAAGCAAACATTAAAAATATTATAGTTTATATATTTATATTTATTTTATAAAATTTAAATCTTTAAAAATCTTACCTTTATTTTATAATTAATAAAAAAGCAAGTTAAAAAACCATAAAATTAATTCTTATCAAATATTATTGGGAAAGATGAAGAAGATGAATATACAAAAGAATAAAATAGAGGAGGGCTAGATTTTGTTTATGTAAATGGTGCAACATTAAAATGCGATAATAAAGCTATTCCATTCTTAGGTAAAAAATTTATATCAAAAAAATATAAATAAGAAATAAAAAAATAAAAAAATCAATAAAAAATTAAAAATAAAAATTATTTTATAATATATTTTACTTACTTTATTTATAAAGGAAGTGGACCTTTAAGTTACCCTAGTAATAGACCTGTTGGTTGCGCTTATATAGATAAAAAATCTTAAGGAAAATTAGTAGTTATGGGAAGTTACGAAATGTTTACTGATGAATATTTTGAAAAAGAAGATAATGCAAAAATTTTCGATTTCTTAATAAAATTATTCTTTTCCAAAAATGTTTAATTTGATAAAAGAGAAGAAGATTAGGTTTATACTAAAAATTATCCCCAAATCCCAGATATTTCAGAATTAGCTGACAAACTGAAATCCTGTTTATAAGTAATTTTTTTATATTATTGTATATAATTAATTTATTTATTTTTTAAAAATATGTTAATTGTAAAAGGAAACTGACGATTTACCTCTCGATTATAACGAATTATTTAACCAAGAATTATTTAAATTTGACACAGATTTAATTCCAGAAGCTGTAGGTTTATACATAAAAATTGGAGTTAAACATGAACCTTTAACACTTATTGTTCCTCAGTTTGAAACTCCGATGTTGGGATTGCAACCCGCAATTTTCCCTCCTATTTTGAGAGAATTACCTCCTCCTTCATTAGAATAATTTGATTTAGACGAAGAATTCGCGAGCGAAAAGTAAAAATAAATATTACTTACATTTTGAATAAAAATTTACACTTATTTATTTTAAAAAAAATATTTTAAATATTAAATTAAAACCAGCTTATTAATTTTATTTTTACCTTTATATCAGAGTAAGACTTGCCCAATTAACAAATAAATGCTTTAATAAAGATATAGAATATTTCGTTAAAACTTCTGGAGATATATTAGGAATTTCCGATAAAGTTTCCACTAAACATAATTCTAAAGCAATTTTGGCCTATATATTAAAAGAATTGGTACTTTATTTAATTATCTATATATATTTTAATTTTTAAATTTTCATTAACTTATTCTTTTAAATTAAAATTTAGGTTCAATTAAAGAAATTCAATTAATGATAAATATAAACTGACAAAATATAAATAATTATTTTTTAATTAATATATATATACTTTAATAATTTCTATAATAAATATTATAATATACAATTTATGTAATTTTTATCTATTTATATTTCTTTATATTATAATATAATAGAATTATTCATATCTTCATATCTTTCTTTAATATATTAGATAAAAAAACTAAAAAAACTATTTATAATTAATTAAAAAATATACAATTCTTGATAATTTTAATAATATCAACTTATTTTAT
>LDAU01000262.1:0-97102 GCA_001447515.1 Pseudocohnilembus persalinus
TTCATCGAACTTAAATCAAAATATTACTTTTGGGATGTTGTTACTATGGTTTTAGTAAATTAATTTAACTATCTTTATCATAAATATATTATATATTATAATTTATTTTACAATTTTTTGTTGGCAAGTAATAAAAACCAAATAATGATTTTTTTTCAAAAATATAGTAAAAATTATTAATAAATGTAATTAAATTTATTTACTTTATATTTTAAATATCTTAAAAAAATAAATTATATAAAGTTATGAAAAAAATTTGAAAATAACTCGCTAATTTAAATATTATTTTATGAATTATTTTTATAATGTAAATTTATTAATTTAAAATACTTAGAAATTAGTAGCTGTGGGTTTTAGTATCATATTTTCAGAAGATATAGCAAGAAAAGGAATTTTAGTTAATTTAATTTTAACAATTTATCTTATACTTTGTAACACGTTCAAACCTTTTATTACCTAAAAATTGAATAAACTGTAAGTTCATTCGATTGTAGCTTAAATTTTTACTATATCTATTGGTATTTGTATGAATACCCTTTAAGAAAATGAATAAACAGTAGAATAAATACTTTCTTTGGTCATTATCTTCATAAATGGCTTATACGGAATAATGTCTTTAGTATATGTATTTAAAGAATTTAGAATTTATTTATATACTTACTTTTACAAACTTAGAAATAGATTACCAAATTTTATTAATCACAGAGTTTAAACTTAGATAAATAGATTTAGAGTGACAAAATTAAGATGGATAAAATTAAGACTTTTAATTAGGAATTTTATTAAAAACGAAAAAGGAAAATCTCATATAGCTAAATCATTTGTACAGGATAAAATATTTTAATCACTAAGCAAAGTAATTTAAATATAATCATTATTAAATTAATACCATTTATATATTTTTAATCATTTTAAAGAAAATTTTTAATATGGTATTGTTATAAAATACCCTTAAAATATTATAACTTAGAAAATATTCTAGTATTCTTTATATACTAAAATAATTTTTTTTTAAAAATATTACAGGAGGTAAATTAAACTTCAGGATAAGAATTGTTCCAAAAAAAAAGATTTAATGCAATAGAAGAGTAACTTTCAAGTCATCGAAGTAAGATGATTAACCTAAGTGTTTTATCCTCCCAAAAATAAAAATAAAATAAAACGAATTTTTCATAAAATTTAACAAAAATTTGTATAAATAAAAGTAGAGATAATTCTAAATTGAAAACTAAAGTAAATAATGATTATTCATAAAAAATAAATTAAGAACATTCATTAACTTACAAAACATAATAAAGTTAAAAAAATTTAAAAGAATTAATATTTTAAAATTAAAAATAAACAACTGAACCAACCCAAATACATAGTGAAAATTAAATCATTTCACAAAAGGTATTATCTCATAATAAATCAATTAACAACCCTATTTAAAGAAATTATTTTTAAAAATTGGTAGCAGAAAATAATAAATATTAAATAAAAAAAATGGGGATGTAAAATACAAGATAAAAAAGATAAAGCTAATAAGTAACTCAATTAAATTAGTTTAAATCATTATCATTATAAAATTTTTCTCCTGCACAAGCAAACTTTAAAACTTAATAATTCATTTTTGATCCTAATCTTTCCATTTAAAATTCAAGTAAAAGACTATATAATAATTAATATAATATTTAAGATAACGATTTATTAGATGAAGAATATTTATAAATAAATTCAACTAATAAAATTAATTAAAAATCTCCAAAATATCCAATTATTTAAGTAAAAAATGACAATTCATTAAATCAAAAAAATGATCAAATTATCAATTAAGACTAAGAATTAAATGAATAAAATTATGAATTTTCAAAAATATTTAAGGATTAATAATAATAAACTTTTCCAAGTGAAGAAATAGAAACAAATTTTGGTTTTTCAAATATACATCTAGAAAAAAGAATTAGTCAAAACTCAATCTAAACACCGTAATATTCGACCTTAAGGAAAAATTAAATATATAAAAATAACGGAGAAACCTAAAATTCAATTTATAAATAAAAGGATGATAAAATAATTGAAAATACATCTTTAAAAAGAACAAATATAAAAAATATAAAATAAATTAACAGTTGTAATAATCATAAAAATATAGATGATAATAATTTTGGTTCAAATGGTGGAAATTCAAATAAAAATTTAAATATCGAAAGCAATAATAAGTTAATGATAAATGACAATTATTCTTAATAAGATATGACAATTGATTTTGATTAAAATAACTAGAGCAATTTAAATTTAAATATTAAAAATAAAAGTATCTACAAATTTAATAATTGTAGACCAAGCGGAGATTAATATTAAGATATAAGCTTTGATTTTGACTTATAGTGAAATTATGTTCAAAAATTATATATATATTTATTTAATTTTTACTTTGATATATAAAATTAAAAATTTTTTATTCCAAAAAATTTTATTTTTATCTATAATATAAACAAATTAAACAAATGATGCAAATATATAGATATTATATTAATTAATTTAATTTAGTTAATTCCAAGAAAAAAATATTTTTTTTATTAGTAATAATTTAATATAATTTTTTAATAACAATTAATATAAATTTAATAGATTATACGTTTACATATTTAATTATAAATCGAAAATTGTAATTATTCTAAGTTTTAACAATAAATATAATCAATAAATATTTCTTAAATTAATTAATGTTATACAGATATAATTAAATAAATACAATTTTCTATTATAAGGATATTTAAAAAAGAAAACATTTTAAGGTTCTGAATGAGAATCAATAAATTTGGTTTTATTAATTTTGAATAATTTGATTTGCTTTTCTTTGTTATATTATATAAATTGTTAAAACTAATTTACTGAAAAATATTATTTGAATTATTTATCACAATTTTTTGTGTGAAATATTTATAAGTATTTCTTTATTTATATATATTGCATTTATTATTATATATATGTGTAAATTGAAATTTTAGTATTTTTATATTTTAATAAAGATTTAAATATGTTAGAAAATTATAATTTTTATTATTATATTTAACTTAAAGATCTTTAAACCCCCCCCCTCCATAAAGAATTAATGGATATTAATTAATTTTAAAATTAAAATTAATTTATTTCTTTATTCCTTTAAAATTTAGTTAATATTAGTAAATATAATTTTTAATTAAGTTAGAATTAATATATTTTTATAATGATTAAACTTTTATTAGATTAATAATATAACCATATTACATTATTTCATCTGCTTCATATATGTCGATATATTTAATTTTTGCTAAAAATTTTGTGATAATATTTGAATTATTCTTATTTTTAATTACTTAAATTTAGAAAATTTTCATAAAAATTTGTTTACTTTTTCAATAGAAAAATATTAAAATTTATTAATTATAAAGAAGATTTATAAAAAAAAACAAAAATTAAACAAAAACAAAAAAAAAATCATTTTAATTAATTGTATGCTTAGTTTTATAATTTTTTGTATTGTATTAGAAATTCTGAGTGCCTATAAAAACAAGTATACTAATAAAAATAAACATAATATTGTTTTTTAATATTTAACTTTAGTACTAATTAAAATGTCAATATATGGAATAATTATTAAACTTTTTATGTAAAAAAAGCATTGATGATTTTGAAATTAATTTTTTTATTGCATGTGATTCTGATACACAAACTAATTTCCAAAATTCAGATCTTCCAGCAAGTTATGATTTATATTTAGATAATTAAATTTTTATTTTAAATCAAAATAATTGTACTGAACTCTAATCATATTCTAATCCAGAAATTAATATTTTTATTCTCTACGAATATAAATAATTATCTTTTTGTGAATTGAAATAAATAAATGTGGATTTATAAAATTGTTTGGAGTTTAATCTGAATATTTAACCAGTTTTATTGTAAGATGGAGAAATTTCATTATTTTAGGAAGATATAATAGAAAATTTGTTATTAAAAGATGTTTTATTGAATATAAAGTCTGTACTAAAGGTATTTTTCGATCTTAAATATTTTTATTACGTTATTTTTCTAAATAATTTATTTAATTTAGTAAGAAATCAGTAAAATATTTAATTTTAATTATTAAATATTTAGTTGCAGGCCGAAACAGGGAGTCTTTGGGACCCCTAGTCCGGACTGGAAGGTTAATTATAATAAAAAAAGTCCCCCTAGTTGGGCCCCTTATTTCGAACGATTTATAAAACTCATTATATGATTTATAAATAATTACTATACATTATTTATGTATTCGATTTAATAATTTTTATCGAATTTATTAAGTTTATTCATATAAGGCTATTAAATTTTCTTGAAATTTAATTTAGTAAATTAGTTTTGGTGACGAGCATTATTAAAATTATCTAAAATCAAAAAAATAATAAAATTTAAAATATTTTTATTTTATAAATTACAATTTATATTATTAAACTTATAAATTATTCAATAGTAAATCTATTAAGTTAACTTAATATTTTTCATTTTGATAATTTAATAAAACAAATTGATTATAAATTATTAATATACACAAAATTATTATTTTTAATAAATTTTTTTTTATGCAATTTGATTAAAATATCAAATTACATTTATTTACGTTTAATCATTGTATGAACCCAAAAAAATGTTAAAAAATAAAAAAATAAAATTATAATTTTAAATAAGTTTTATTTTAAAAATTTAATAAATTAATATAATTTTGTTAATGCATAGTTGATAAACCATAACTCAAGGCTTGTAAATTTAATCAGCATATAGTTAAAATAAAAACTTAACCTAAAATAGAATAAGTTAATAGATATGTTTAAACTTTTTTTATTTTTTGTAAATACTTCCTTCACCAATTATCAAAATTTTAATTCTTCCCATTATTTATGATAATTTATTGTATGTAATAAATTAAATTATAAAATTTTTTTTAATAATATATAGGTCCTAATTTGTATTAGTATAAAATAATATTTTTAAAGTTTTAATTTGCAAAAATAATTAATTTTTTTAATTATTATGATTATTTTTATTAAAATTAAAAATAGTAATCAGAATTATTTAGCATTAATAGAATTTATATATACTAAAAAAATGGAAAATTTAATCAAATTTAATTATATTGACTCTAAAATCTTAAATTAAATACAACTTAAAGCAATTTTAAATATTTTAATATTTTTTTTATCATATAAATTATTGTTGTTCATCTATTATAATATTAAATTAATGAATTTTTATAAGATTTTTTAGGTTTTAGAATTAATTTTATAAATCGTCCGAAATATGGGGCCCCCTATCTCAGCCTGCAACAAATATTTAAATAAAATATATAAATATATTACTCAAAAAATTTTTTTTTATAAATTTAGATGTAAATGAGCTTCATTACTCTTACAGATTAAAATTAAAATACATAAATCGAAAAAATAAATAGCACATTAATAATGAAAAATATAACCTTTACTTAAGAAGATATTACAACCCCTATTACTATGTTAAATTATATGAGTATTTAGCATATTTAATAGGTTGAATTAATTAATTTCTAATTTAATAATTTAATAAACGAATAAACTAGCGATGTTTAATTAATATAAGCAAAACATATAAATTAGTTTAGTTACTTTAATTCTACGTTGAGATATATTCAAATCTAACAAGGTATGATAAAATTAAAATTTCATAAAATTTAGAAACACTTATTATAAGATAGTCTTTAATAAAAAATTAAAAATTTTATTTAATTATAATGCCCAGGTTATTTTATCTCATTAATTTTAAATTTGATTAATAAAGGTACCTTTTTTGAATTTTACGAAATAACAAACGTTAGATTTAATAATATTATAGTAGAAGATATTTAAGCTATAAATTTTAAACTTATAAGTTCCAATTTTATATAAGATCTAGAAATATAAACCTTTATAGTAAAATAAATATAAAGCTCAAGCAGCTTCAATGTAATAATAATTTTTTTTTTTAATTAATATTATTTGATATAAATTTTTAAGGCGGTTCATATTATTGATGATATAGATAGCGTAATAATAAAGAATTCTACTTTTTTAAATATTTCTACAGTTTAAAGTATAATGTAAAAATTTAAGTTACACAGTTAAAATACAAATATTTATAGTTTATAAATTAATTTTAAGTTGTTTTGCGATATATGAATTTTTTAAGCATAGTATGTTTATTAATTTTTATATTTTTTAAATAAAGATATCTTCAAGGTTATGTCTAGTATTTAGAAGTTGATGATTGTTTTTTTGAAGATTTAACTGGTAGTACAGGATTGATTATTTTAATTAATGATGTAGTAAATTTTAATATAAAGAGCTCTACCTTCAATACTATCACTAGTTCTAATTCAGTAAATTAAGCATAAATATAAATTTAGAAAAATTATTTTTAAAATCATTAAAAAAATTACTTTTAATATATTAAATTTTAGGGAAATTTTATAACTATAAATGATGTTGATTAATTTTCTATATCAGATTGTAATTTCTCTAATAATATAGTGTAAAATGGAATAGTAAATTTAAAAAATATGTACAAATCCTCAGGTAATTATAACATCCATGTTAATAATACTGTATTTAATAACAATACTGGAGAATATAACGGTATATACATTAGTAGTGCATAAATTCCAATAATATTTAATAATATTACAATTTCTGAAAATAAAAAGGGTCAATCTATTTATCTATATAATTTATATGAGACAGTAAAAATTATAAATTCTAACTTTTTCTAAAATGAATATGAAGAATAATCAGGATCTTGTTTATACACATACTATCTTAGTTAATTAATTTTAGACAACTTAAATATTTCTTATAATTTGGGAGATAAATCAAATGTTTATTTATATTATAGTTCAGATTTGACATTTACAAACAGTTTAATTCACAATAATACAGGCTATTCAAGTTCTGGTATATTTGTTAGATATGCTTGGAAATCTGAATTATATAATTTGACATTCACAAAAAATTATGCTGAAGATGATGTTTCTGCTTTTAATTGCTACATATGTGATAATTCTGAAATTTATAACTTGACTTTTGAAGATAATATTAGTGGAAATTCATTTGGTGCTTTCTTATTAGAATATTCTTATTATGACGAAGTTAGAGATCTCACTTTTAAAAGAAATTAAGCTTAATAAAAAGGAACCTCTTTCGCCCTAATAACAGCCTATAAAAGCACTTTTAAGAATATACACATTTAAGATTCGGTAGCTTTAGGTTAAAATGGAGCACTATATATTGAACAGGGAAGTTATGTTGATTTTTATAATGTTACAATATTTAATTGTACGACAGATGATAAGAATGGAGGCGGAATTTACGCTTATATGCCTAAATTCTACACATTAATAAATTCTATATTTTATGATAATCATGCTAGTATCGGAGGGGCAGTTAGTATTTACAGCGCATAAAATTTTACATTAGAAAATATTGATTTTAAAAATAATTCAGCAAGATCTAATGGTGGAGCTTTACATATAGATAAGGGTGATTCTTACTTAAATAATATTACATTTTATGGCAACCAGGTGGATCAACATGGGGGAGCCATTTATTTAGAAAGTATTATACATGTTGAAATATTAAATTCAAGTTTTAAAAATAATCAATGTTCTTCTGGAGATGGTGGAGCCATAAAAATATATAATGGTTTTGAAATTTTCATCAATAATAGTATAATTTCTGAAAATTAAGCTTAGCTAGGATCAGGAGGAGCTATTAAAGTAGACTAAGTAAGAGATTTAAGAATTAATAATACGATAATAAATAATAATATGAAATCTCTACTAGGCGGGGCATTATACTTATTTAATTTTAAACAAATTTTAATAAATAGTAAAAAAAAAAATTTTTTCTATAAAAAAAATATATTTTATTAAAAAAAAAATTATAATTATAATTTTAGATACCTAGATATATGGCCACAAAGATAATACCCAAATACAAGGTGGGGCAGTTTATTTATCAACTGGAACTAATGCAAGTTTTTTAAATTCTTAAATTTATAATAACTAGGCATAATACTATGGAGGAGCTGTTTTCAGTATGGCCTTACAAAACTTGCTTTTTTAAAATATAATAATAGAAAATAATCTAGTTGATACAAATCAAGAAGACATAAAAGAAAAGGGGGGAGCTTTATATATAGATTAAATAGAAAATATTACAATAGATTAAACTACTTTTTATAATAATAAAGCATATGAAATGGGCGGTGCAATTAATTTGATAGATGCCTAAATTTTAAATATTAGGGATTCAACTTTCGAATAAAATTGGGTAAATTTATTCATATCTTAATAATATAAATTACTTATACTAAAAAAATATAGGTTTTTTAGTATGATATTATAAAATTTAATAATATTTTATAAGGCTAAATTTAAATTACTTTTTTCTTTTCATAATATTTAAATTTATCTTTTATTTTTTATAAATATTAGTAAAAAAAATAAAATTCTTTTTTAAAATTTATGAGATAGATTTTTATATAATTTATATTTTTAATCCAAATTTATATTTTTTATTATTATTTATTTATATAAATAAAATATACAAAAATAGAATTTTTACAAATTTTAGCAATTTTAAATTTTTATTTAAGAAGTTTGGCAACCAAAATATATTTATATAAAAAAATACAGATCTAAATATGGTCAATCATTTAAAAAATCATTATTACTATATATTTATTGATTATCAATTACAAAAATTAGAATTAAAATAATTTATAAAATTTCGTGTCTTTTCTTAAAAATTGACATTACTAAACAAAAAATTAACTCAAGCAGATTTATTTTATCATTATGAATAAATATAATTGTTGATAATAAGTTTTGCTATAAATTTACCTGTATTGGGTGAAATACTATAGTTTTTATTTATTTTAAAATAACGCTAATAGTTTTAAATTTTTATATATAAAGAACGGAAAATAATAAAAATGTACAATATTAATAAAAAAAAATTTCATATAAATATCTTCGTTTTCATATATAAATAAATTTGGGTAATTAGCATCATCTTAATTAAAATACAAAAATAAAAAATAGAATTTAATTTAATTTATCTTATTTTTTAATTATAAAATATCATTGTTTCAATTATTATAGCATTAATTTTAATCATATTTTTTTTAAATCTAAGGTTTATTATGACAAAGACTTGTATTAGTTCTAAAAGAAATAAGGATATTTTATTACCAAAGGGGGGGCAATTTCTTTTACCACAAAATATATGGAAACTATAAATAAAATACAAATTTTAGTTAAGAATGTTAATTTTAAAAATAATTATGCCAGCTCAGGAGGTGGAATTTTAATATAGCTTGATCCAGGTTTTGAAACTAATCTAGATTTCAGTAATTTAAATTTTGAAGGTAATATTGCCGATATAGGCCCCGGAATTAGATTCTTAGGAGACAACGAGGATTATTTCAAAAATTTAAATTAATAATCAAATATTAAAAGCGAAAATAATTTAGGAATAATATAACCTGAAAATATTTATTGGACATTCACTATGTATGAGAAAAAAATTGAGGAATCTACTAATTAATTTACCTTGTGCGATTCAGGCTACTTCATAAAAACTTTAAAATCAACAACTTGTGAAAATTGTGTAGATAATGCAGTTTGTAAAGGAGGATATATACCTCTTTACCCTGATAAATATGTAATTTATATGAATAAATAATTAATTATATATAATACTAATTTATAAATTATTTTATTTGTTATATATAAATTAAATTTTAATAAATTAATATATTTAAAACTCAGTATTGGAGACCTAACACGGATGGCATAGATCTTTATTACTGTGAGAATAATGAAGAAGCTTGTCCTGGAAATGATACATGTAAAATTGGTCATACTGGTCCACTTTGTGAATCATGTGATATATTTAATGGATATGGTCCCTATGGAATAGATTGTGAAAAGTGCACTTCAGATGACTATATGGTTATTTTAAAAGTATCATTATTAAGTATTTGTATTTTAGTAATCATTTGCTATCAAATATATGGAATAAGAAAAAGAATATAAAAAAGATAATTAAGTCAGATTTTTTTTAATTTATGGGATTACCCAATTAATACATAAAGTAATCTTTCAGGTATCATCAAAATTGCCATTCTGCATTGTCAAATAATTTACTTGATAGCCAGTTTTACATTGAATGTCCCATTCGAAGTTATCTCATTTTTCGAAATTATTGGTAAAATAGTCATATTATAACAAGTATATAATTTAATAATTAAATTATAAAACTAATTATTTAGGAAACCCACAAACGACCTTAAGTACTAATTTGGTTTGTATCCTATCTAGAGATATAGAAGATATAAATGATATAGACAAAATTAACTATAAAATATCGGTTTATGCCTTATTTTTAATATCTATTTTATTAATAGTAGCGCTTTTAATAGAAATTATTTTACACGTTTGTTTTAAATTTTTCTAAAATTAAAACTAGTTTATAGACTATGTAAAATGTTCCATTATTTGCTTTTTAATAACAGTTTAACCTGGAATTTTATAAAACTCTTTAGAATTTATAAAATGTAGAGATATAGCAGGCATATAATACAGTTCTGCAGATTTATTTATATAATGTGATTCTGATTTTTTCACGACAATAATTTTCCCTATAAATATGACTTTAATAGTTTTGTTAGGAGTGATAATACCAGGTGCATTTGTTTATATACTAGTTAAGGGACATAAGAAAAATATGCTAAAAAAATACTCGTTTTAAAGGAGATTTGGAGTTTTATTCATCGAACTTAAATCAAAATATTACTTTTGGGATGTTGTCACTATGGTTTTAGTAAATTAATAATTATATTTATTATATAAATATCGAATAATATTTAAATTTGTTTAGAAATTATTAGCTGTTGGTTTTAGTATTCTATTCTCTGAAGATGTAGCAAGAAAAGGAATTTTAGTTAATTTAATTTTAACAATTTATCTTATACTTTGTAACACGTTCAAACCTTTTATTACCTAAAAATTGAATAAACTATAAGTTCATTCGATTGTAGCTTAAATTTTTACTATATCTATTGGTATTTGTATGAATACCCTTTAGGAAAATGAATAAATAATAGAATAAATACTTTCTTTAGTTATTATCTTCATAAATGGTTTATATGGAATAATGTCCTTTATATATATATTCAAAGAATTTAGAATTCATTTATATACATACCTTTACAAATTTAGAAATAGATTACCAAATTTTATTAATCACAGAGTTTAAACTTAGATAAATAGATTTAGAGTAACAAAATTAAGATGGATTAAATTAAGACTTTTAATTAGGAATTTTATTAAAAACGAAAAAGGAAAATCTCATATAGCTAAATCATTTGTACAGGATAAAATATTTTAATCATTAAGCAAAGTAATATAAATATTTTTTATCACTAAATTTACACTATTTTTATTTTTATCTTAATTAATATAATATTTTAATAGGAAGCAAATTAAACTACAGTACAAGATTTGTTTTAAAAAAAAAGACTTAGTGCTATAGATTAATAATTATCAAATCATAGAAGTCAAATGATTAGCCAAAGTGATTTATAAACGCCAAAATAAAAATAAAAATAAAACTAGTAGAATTAGTCATAAAATTTTTCTAAATTTTTTTTAAATGTCAATTAAGATAATTCTAAATTGTAAACTAATGATATAAAAGTTTCGCTATAATAAGTAAATTGTGAGCATTCTTTAACTTACTAAACACAGCAAAGCGAAAAAAAATTAAAAGATATAATATTTCAAAATTAAACTCAAACAGCTGAACCAAAATAAGTAACAAGTTAAAATTAAATTTTAAAAAAAAGTTTTTCCTAGAATACATTTATTAAAAATCAACTTTCCAAAATACAATTTGAAAAATAGATGACTGAAAATAATAAATTGCGAGCTAAAAAAATGGGAGTATAAAGTTTGTAAAAATTGTTAAATAATTAGTCATTAAATTTAAATTAGCAGAATCATTCTTAATCTTTATTAAATTTTTCTCTACCACATAAAATCAACTAAAGTTAATAATTCATTTTCGATCCTGCTCTTTCCATTCAAAATTCCAGTCAAAGACTAAATAATAATTAGTAAAATGATTAATATAACGATTCAACAGATGAATAAAATTAATAAATTAATTCAACGAACAGACTTGATTAATAATCATCGAAATACCCTGTTATTTCAATTAAAGAAGACATTTAATAAAATAAATATAATGATTATATTATCGATTAAGACTAAGAATTCGAAGAATAAAATAAAGAATAATAAAAATAATTTAATAAAAATTAACAATTATAATCATCTTTGCTAAGTGAGGATAAAGAGACAAATTTTGATTTTTCAAATATAAATCTTGATAAAAAAATTAGTCAAAACTCTATCTAAACACCTTAGTATAAAAGTTTAAGATAAAATCTAAAGAAAAAAAATAAAGATGAAACGTAAAATTCAATTTAAAAATTAAAGGACATAAACTTAAATGAAAAATAAACTTATAGAAAAAATAATCATATTATAAAATAAATTAACAGTTCTAATAGTAATATTGATGATGATAATATTTGTGGTTCAAATGGTGGAAATTCAAATAAAAATTTAAATATCGAAAGCAATAATAAGTTAATGATAAATGACAATTATTCTTAATAAGATATGACAATTGATTTTGATCATAATAACTAGAGTAATTTAAATTTAAATAATAAAAATTAAAGTATGTAAAAACTTAATAATTGTAGACCAAGCGGAGATTTATATTAAGATATAAGCTTTGATTTTGACTTTTAATGAAATTTTTATTTAAATATTATATATAAATTTATAAAATTTATAAAGTAATTTTTATAATAATTAAGACAGATTCACAAGAAACCTCAGTTTTATAAGTTGAATGTTGATTTCTAAAAATTTTACACTAGCTAAAATTTGATATTTTTGCAAAAATAAAGAAAATATAACATTTTATATGATAATTGAAATAAGAGAAGTCAAAATTCCAAAGAATATTACATAAAAGCATATTATATATTAATCATTCGCAAAAATAATGTTCAATAAAGTTCATAGTGTAACGGTATATCGATTTTAAAAATAAATATTTTTGCCTTATAGGCAATTAAGATAAATTTTAAAACGACCAATTTTTGGAACAGCCTAAAAAACCTAATAGCATCATTTTTTAAATGTAAAAATATAAAAATTATTTGGTCCACTTTCTGAAGCTGCTTTCTCGTTCTTATGATTTTTATCTAAAATAGAAATAATATTTGTATTAAATTTTGTTTAAGGGTTATTTGTCAAAAAAATAAATAAATAGTAATTCCAGAAATTTCAGAAATGTTAAACATATTAAATATATTAGTGATACATATTTTTTTTAATTTCATAAATAGTGAGGATAATACAAATTTTTTATTATTAATACTATAATTTGAAAATTTTATAGGCCTACAGTTTAATTTATTATTTAATTTTTTTTAAAAAAGAAGTAATTTGTTATAATATTTTTATTCCACTGTGATAGCTTAATGTATAGATAGATGATGATTATATTATAAACAATTTTAATAAAGAATTCAATGAATCAAAACCCAGTAAACCTTCACATAATTTGAATTTTTAAATATTTTAACCAAGATATCATAAAAATAATTATAAAATAAAAATTTTAAGCCTTATTTTTACAACATAATTTGATTTCTTATATTTTTTTCAAGAAAATGAAATTTTAATGTATAGCTAGTACCAAATTAAGGCTTATTCTTATAAAACTCACAAAGATCAACATTTTCATAAGTAATTTTATGTTTCTAACGCATCTGTGTAAAAAGTTATTTACTGTTTTCTATATATTGTCTTTAAAACATCAACAAATAAATTAAAATTTATATTTTTTAATAAGTTGTGTAATAGAAAGACAAAAATTACCAATCATACATTTATATAAAATTTAAATGATTCAAAAACAATCAAATTTTTAATGTATAGATGATGATATTATAAACAATTTTGATAATGAATAAAATGAATCAAAACCCTGTAAACCTTCACATAATTTAGATTTTTAAATATTTTAACCCAGATATAATGAAAAAAATTATAAAATAAAAATATTAAGCTTTTTTTTTACAATACAATTTGATTTCTTATATTTTTTTCAAAAAAATGAAATTTTAGCTCGAGTAAAATTTTTAGAAATTTATAGCTAGTATAACCGAGATATAACATTCAACTTATAAAACTGAGGTTTCTTGTGAATCTGGCACAATTATTATTTATTATTTGAAATTTCTATATATTTTTTTAGCTAAAATAAATTAAGGGATTTAATATAATTGAAAAATTATACTTCTTTAATATTCATAATTAAAAAGAGAACATAATAATCAATTAAATTAAACTATTTTTGCCAAAAATTTTAATAAATATTTTATATTATTACAATGGTCCAAAATTTTTCCGAAGTAGAAAATTTTTCAGTGTTATATTAAATTTTTTAAAAATTATCGTTTATAACTGTATTTATATTAGCAAAATTTAATTTATCTATGCCACTTATTTTATATTAAAAGTATTAAATTTATATAATTTTTTGATAAAAATTTTATTTTATGTAATTATTTAGATAAAAATTATATTTTAAATTGAAAAAATATTTCAATTAATGATCATATTCTTTAAATTATTTAGTTAATTAAATTTTTTATTTTATTTTTCACAATTATAATTTTGTAAAATATTTTTATTTTTCTAAGTTATTTTCATATTTTTGAATTAAAAATCATAATTATAGGTATAGAAAAAATAAAATTAATTTTACATGTATTTTTCTTTACTTCATAAAAATACAAAAAAAATTTAAAAATATACTTTTTTAATTTATATTGATAAATTTTTAAATACTGCAAAATAAAATTATTAATTTAAAATCAAATTAATAATTCTAATAAAAAAAATATAAAGTCAATTTTAAATTAGTAATTTTTTAAAAATAAAAGATATTAATCGTTTAAATTATGTTTTAAACTCTATAATAAAAAATAATTTTTATATATTTGATAATTCATAAATTTATATCTAAAATTAAAGCTACATATTATAATTGTATTTTTGTTATTCTTTATTATATAACTTATATTATAAATTGATTACTGAAAATATTTTAAATTGTGCTAAGTAGAAAATTTTGTTGTTTCAGAAAAATTTTTGACCATTGTAATATTACTATTTTCAAATTTGTGTTCACTTTTTTAATTAATTATAATTAGAAAAATAAAAGGTTATAATTATTGAAATAATTAAGACATAATTATAATTCTCAACAACACTTAATTTTATTTTGTTTTATAAACAAATTATTACTATTTTTTTGTTAATATTAATTAAAAGAGATTTTGGTGTAGTTTGATAATAATTATTAATAAAATTTAAACTACATATTATTAATTAATTACAATTAATATTAAGATCAATAATGGTATAAATATTAGTATATTTGAAAATTATAATTATGTATAAACTTAATTATAATTAATAATTGAAAAAGTGAATAAAAATTTGAAAAAAGTATTAAAATTAAAATATCTTAAAAAAAACATTGTTATAATTTTATAATTTGGAAAAAAAATTATTAATTAAATAACAAGTTGAGATCCCGATTTCGATATAAAGTTTGAATTAGATTTGTAATGAAAATTTAAAATTATTGTAATATAAATTTATTTTGTATATTAATACTATATTCTTATAAGAAACAAATTTCAAAGCAAGTTTAATTTTTTTATAATTATAATTATATTTTATAAAATTCATGAAATAGCTAAATATTTATTTACTAGTTTTTATTTATATATTCTTTGAAAAAAATTACTAATTAATATATTTTAAAGGTTTTTTTAAAGAATACTTAGAATTAAATATTAATTAATATAATTTAATTTACATTATTTATTAATTATTATTATTACTTAATAAAAATATTTAATATTATTAATAATTGTATTAATTAATATTATAAATTTCTAAAAAATTTAATTAGCTTAAAATTACTTAAAAAAAAGAAAATTATATATATTTAAATTAATAATTTTATTATAAATTCTTGAACAACAAAAAATATTAAGAATATTAAAATATAAAAAAAAAAAAAAAAATAATAAAAAAAAAATTTTTAAATATAATGGCTTATTATCATATACCTATCTTAATTTTAATATTACAGTTCTTTTTCTAGACCATTAAAAATATTAAAACCGAGTAAATAATATAAAATTCTAAATATTCTCAAAAATAAAAAAACTATAATTATAAAAAACAAAATAAAAATAAAGATTTTAATATTAATAAAAATTAAAATTTATTTAAAAATTTTATATTAAGAATTAAGGACTCTGAAATAAATTTTTTAGTAGGATGTGATTAAGATACAGAAACAAATTTTAAAAACTCAGAATTATTTACAAAATACAATTTATACCCTGATCGTTAAAATTTTATTTTAGATAATAATAATTGCACAGAACTTCAATCTAATTCTAATATTGAAATAAATTTATTTATAATTTAAATTTATGAACAAGATAGTTTTTGCGATTTATAATAAATTAGTGTGAATTTATCCGATTGTGTAGAATTTAATTTTAATATTTAACCAATTTTAATGTCGGACGGGGAATTTATACTTGAAGATATCTTTACAGAAAACATACAATTACTAGATATTTATATTTATATTGCTCATGTTTTATAAGTAAAAATTTGAAATTACGTTTTTTAAATAAATTTTAATAATTATAAAATTCATTATGATTAAATTTAATAAAAAATAAGAAGTGCAGTAATTATTTTATTATTTTTTAATTTTTAAAATTAATAAAAAATTGAAATTAATAATATGAGATAAATTTCACAAAACTAGAATTTTTTTATTAATTACATACTTACTTACTTATTTTATATAATTTCATTAATATTGTAATTTCTCAAAAGGTGGAAATAAGTTATTTTGCTCTTTATGATTAATATTCAGAAATACATATAGAATAAATTAACACTTCTTTAAAAATACAGAATTTTATTATAACTAAATTGAATGATGCTATTTCAAATTCTATATAAAATTATATCACCTTAGAATACATAGAATAAGTTGACATATTAGATTTTGAGATTTCTAATATTTTTAGTTAATAATAAAACTAGGTCTAAATTATAGCAGCCTAATATATAACGACAATAAATTTTAGTCAGGTTTTGTCTAATTTTCTATAAATAGCTCATGGTAAATTTAAATTCGAATTTATTTTAGAATTCATTATTAATATAACTATTTTCAAATTTGTGTTCACTTTTTTAATTAATTATAATTAGAAAAATAAAAAATTATAATTATCAAAATAATTATGATATAATTAAAAATCACAACAAAACTTAATTTAATTTTGTTTGATAAACAAATTATTAATATTTTCTTGTTAACATTAATTATTAATTAAAAGGGATTTCCGTGTATTTTAATAATTATTATAAATCAAATTTGAACTAAATATTATTTATTAATTATAATTAATATTAACATTAACTATGGTATGGATATTAGTATATTTGAAAATTATAATTGTGATATAATGTTAATTAAAATTAATAATTAAAAAAGTGAATACAAATTTGAAAAAAGTAATAGTCTTCATTAATATATATATAATATTATTAAAGGGACTTTTTTTTATCTTTATGAGATAAATACTGTGGTTTTTACTGATAGTGTTATAAATAGTCTTTATTGCACCGACTTTAAACTCATATATCCAGATTTAGTCACAAATTTATTTATTTAAAATATTTAGATTTTAAATATAAATAGTTCTGGAGCTTTTTATGTAATATTTATATAAAATAATTTAATTTTATTTATTTTTGTTAATAAATTTTATTTATATTTAAGGCTATCAATTCTATGAATACAATGAATAGCATTGAAATATAAGATTCAATATTTTAAGATATATCTTAGGTAGAAAGTTTAATGTAATTTATTAAAATATTTTTTTATAGAAATTATTGTAAAGCTTGTTTAAAAAATATAATAAAAATATTTTATATTTAATAAAAAAATAAAATATTTTTATTACTTTTTAATTTTATAATATTGGCAATATTTAATTTCACTTTTAATAATTATCCTATTATTTTACACATTAATTTAAATAAAATATATGCAATAAAAATTAATTTGATTAAATTAAATTTAAATTTGGCCATTTTGTATTTTAAAAGTGTATGATTTATTAATAAATATTAATTGAAAAATAAAATATATGCTATAAAAATTAATTTGGTTAAATTAAATTTAAATTTAGTCATTTTGTATTTTAAAAGTGTATAATTTATCAATAAATATTAATTGAAAAATATAATATGATATTATAAAATAAATATATTAGAATATTTAAATTATATTATAATTATATATTTATTAAAACTAATTATTTTTAAATTTACTTACTATAAATAATAGGTATCTTTTTGGTCAAATATAATTTGTTGAGGTAAATAATTGTATATTTGAAAAAATAAATGGTAAAAATGGAGCCGGTATTTATTTATAAAAAGTGATTATTTTTAATTTAATAAACTCAACATTCGATAATCTTTCAAGTTCAAAAACAGTAAAATATAAATTTAATATAAAATAAAGTATAAAAATATTATTAAACTTACTGACTTAATAAATATAATTTTAATATTTATTAAGTAATAAATAAACAAAAATATTTAATTAAAAGGCAGCTTTTGTATATGTAAGCGATATGGAGCAAACTTATATTTCAGACTGTATTTTTTAAAATAGTGTAACGGAAAATGGCGGAATTTATTTATATTATATGTACAAATCAACAGTTGGAAATTACACAGTTGATATTAAAAATTCGATATTTAATAACAATAGTGGTAAAAACAATGCTATGTATATGTATTATCTTACTCATGTAGTAACAATGGACAATATAACAATTTCAAATAATAGAAATGGATAATCTATATACCTTAATATTATGTTCTAGGAACCAGTTTACATTAAAAATTCCAAATTTATAAGTAATTTTAATAGTGAGGGAACAGGATCTTGTATATATACTAATTATATGGCATATTTGGAACTAGATAATTTGAATATATCATTTAATCAAGGATATACAAAAAACTTTTTTATTAACTTTGTTATTGACTTTGTATTTTCAAATAGTATAGTGCATAATAATACAGGTTAGGAAAGCTCTGGCGTTTATTTGCGTAGCATTGATAAGTCAGAAATTTATAATTTAACTTTTACATAAAATTATGCAAAAGAAGAGGCTTCGGCCTTAAATATATATTAGTGCGAATAAGTAAATATTTACAATTTAACTTTTGAAGATAATATGTCTGGAAATTTGGTCGGGGCATTTGAGACGAAAGAACTAGAAAAAAGTAACATTTATGATATTATTTTTCGAAGAAATATTGCAAAATAAAAGGGAAGTTCACTATCAATTTTAGCTGGATCTGAATCTAATTATTATAATATACAAATATAAGATTCTATAGCTTTAAATTAACATGGGGCGATTTACATTGAAGAAGGGATAAACATTAATTTCAGTAATATAACAGTATTTAACAGTACAACAGAAGACAATGATGGCGGGGCTTTTTACGTATATCTTTCGGAAAATACTATAATAAATAATTCTTATTTTTATAATAACTATGCCAGCAAAGGAGGGGCAGTAAGCCTTTATAATCCTACAAATGCGATTATTTAAAATACAGTTTTTAAAAATAATTAGGCAAGAACTTATGCGGGGGCTTTACATATAGACAAAGGAAGAATTTAACTTTAAAATGTAACTTTTATTAATAATTAAGTATAGTAAGAAGGGGGGGCTGTATATGCGGAAAGTTTATATAGTATATAAATATAAAATTCGCAATTTAAAAGTAATTTTTGTGAGGCGGGAAATGGAGGGGCTATGAACTTTTATAATTGTGATAGTGTTGTTTTAAAAAATTGTAATATATCGTAAAATAGCGCTGTTGGGGGGTATGGGGCTGGGATTTTTTCGGATTTGGTAGATATTATAGAAATAGACGGGATTTAAATGTATGAAAATTATCAGGCTGAGTTGGCGGGGGCTTTTTATTCAACAGATTTTAATGAGATACATATAAATAGTAAGGTTTATTTATTAGATTTTTTTTATTTAATAAATAAATAATTTAATAATAAAGGTTTTAATATTTATCTTATATAAATTATTTTATCGCTATAGATTCCTAAATATATAATCACTACGATATAACGTAAACAAAAGGTGGAGCCTTTTATTTTTAGAGTGGAGTAAATGTTATATTTACTTATACTGAAATATATAATAATTAAGCTTCATAATTTGGAGGAGCAATTTATTCATTATAATTAAAAAATTTAATTTTTGAAAATTCCATTATAGAAGATAATTATGTAGCAACAAATAGCGGAGAAACGAATCCAAATGGTGGAGGACTTTATTCTGATACTATTGATAATATAACTATAATTTCAACTAAATTTTACAACAATACGGCATTTGAACTTGGGGGTGCAATTCATTTATTAGACGCCTAATATTTAAATATTTATGACTCAATTTTCGAATTAAATTAAGTAAAAAATATAAAATAAGTTATTTTTATTTTTATTTTTATATTTATATTTATAAATGATTTTTTTTTATTATGTTTTTATAATCAATAACTTATCTAAAATTAAAGGTATATTTTGACGAAAACATATATTAGTTTGAAAAAAATTAAGATTATGATATAACAAAAGGAGGAGGGATTTTTATATATACAAAATACTTAGATTCATATAAATAAATAAATATTATAATTAAACAAACAACTTTTAAGAATAATTAAGCCAGTTCAGGAGGTGGAATTATGATACAATTAGACCCAGGTTACGATTTAATTCCTGAATTTTAGGATATAATTTTTGAAAATAATATAGCAGATATAGGTCCAGGATTAAGATATTTAGGAGATGATGAGGATTATTTTAAAAATTTAAAAGAATAAGCAGACATAAAAGATATAAATAATTTTGGGTATATAATATCTGAAAATATTTATTGGACTTTTACTTATTATGAAAAAATAGTAGAGGAGGATAGTAATTAGTTTACGTTATGTGGACCTGGGTATTTCGTGAAGACTCTTAGAAGTACCACTTGTGAAAGTTGTTTAGATAATGGAGTTTGTAAAGGAGGTTATATTCCTCTTTATCCTGATAAATATGTACATTAAATATATTAAAAAATTATATTTTAAATAAAATTATTAAATAATTATTAAATATGCTTATTTTTACTAAAATTAAAAACTTAAACGTTTTTTAAAGTAAATGATGTATAATATATATTAGTGAATGATAGAAAAGTTCTAATTTTCAGCTAAATTATAATTTATTAATTATATAATATTAATATATTTTACAATTTTATAATATAAATTAAAAATATAAAAATATAAAATGATATAATTATTAATATTTAAACTAGTATTGGCGTCCATCTAAAGATGATTTAGATTTATATTATTGCGAAAATTATGAAGAAGCTTGTCCTGGAAATGATACATGTAAAATTGGTCATACAGGTCCACTTTGTGAATCATGTGATATTTATAATGGTTATGGTCCCTACGGAATTTAGTGTGAAAAATGTACTTCAGAAGATTTTATGGTAATTTTAAAAGTTTCATTGCTAAGTATTTGTATACTGATAATTGTTTGCTATCAAATATATGGAATTAGAAAAAGAATATAAAAAAGATAGTTAAGTCAGATTTTTTTTAATTTGTGGGATTACCCAATTAACACTTAAAGTAATCTTTCAGGTATCATTAAAATCGCTATTTTGCATTGCCAAATAATTTATTTAATTGCCAGTTTTACTTTGAATGTGCCTTTTGAAGTTATTTCATTTTTCGAAATTATAGGTAAATTAATTATTTTTTACAATTTTATTTACTTTTAAACCTATATTATTTAATATATATAAATTAATTTAAGGAAATCCTTAAACAACCTTAAGTACTAATTTGGTTTGTATACTATCAAGAGATTTAGACGATCCTAATAATATAGACAAAGTTAATTATAAAATATCTGTTTACGCTTTATTTTTAATAACATTTTTACTTGTAGTTGCCATTTTGATAGAAATTATTCTTCATATATTTTTCAAATTTTTTTAAAATAGAAATTAATTTATTGACTATATAAAGTGTTCAATTATATGTTTTTTAATAACTGTTTAACCTGGAATTTTATAAAACTCTCTTGAATTTGTAAAGTGTAGAGATATAGCAGGCATATAATACAGTTCTGCAGATTTGTTTGTATTATGTGATTCTGATTTTTTCACAAAAGTTGTTTTTCCCATTAATATGACTCTAATAATATTATTAGGGCTGTTTATACCTGGTGCATTTGTTTTTATACTTGTAAATGGTCATAAAAAAAATTTACTTAAAAAATACTCGTTTTAAAGAAGATTTGGAGTTTTGTTTATTGAACTTAAATCCTAGTATTATTATTGGGATATTGTTACAATGGCTTTGGTAAAATTAATATAAATATATATGTTATTTTGTTCAATCTATTAATTAATAAATAACTTTTTAATAAAGAAACTTTTAGCTGTTGGTTTTAGCATAATATTTTCTGAAGAAATCGCTAGAAAAGGAATATTAGTTAATTTAATTTTAACAATTTATCTCATTCTTTGCAAAAGTTTTAACCCATTTATAACTAAAAAACTTAATAAACTATAAGTTTATTCAATAATTGCTTAAATTTTTACTATATCTATTGGTATTTGCATGAACACACTAGAAGATGATGAATAAACTATTGAGTAAATACTTTCATTGGTGATTATTTTTATTAATAGTTTTTATGGAATTCTGTCGTTCATTTATGTTGCTAAAGAATTCAGGGTGCAAATATATATTTAGCTAAATAAATTTAGTAACAGGCTACCGAATTTTATAAATTAAAAAGTATAAATTTAAATTAATAAATTCAGAGTTACAAAATTAAGATGGATTAAATTAAGACTTTTAATCAGAAATTTTATTAAGAACGAAAAAGGAAAATCACATAAAGTTAGATCATTTGCTCAAGATAAGATATTTTAATCTCTAAGCAAAGTAAATAAGTTTTTTATATTATTTTAAATTAACTTCCATATAAAAATAAGTAGACTAGTCTAATTATTATTTTATTTATTTTCTAAAAGTCACTTAAAAAATTTTTATAAGATAAATATTAATAAGCAAAAAGAGTATATTATAGTATTTTAGATTAGTTTAAAATTTTAATTTTTTTATAGGATTAAAATTAAACTCAAGGTCAAGAATTTTCTCAGAGGTAAAGATTAAATACCGTAGAGCAATAAATTTCGTTACATAAAAGCCAATTTGCTAATATTACGATTTCTAAAAAAAAATATAGTTTTAAGTAAAATTAGTCTTAAAATAAAAACACAGTAATATCTAATTAAAATTAAGATAGTAAAAAGTAAAATTAAAATTCTAATATACTACTTTAACGAAATTCAAATAAAAAAACTCCTTCGATAATAGCCCAAACAGAATAAAGCTAAAAAGAATTAAAATAACTTATATTCCAAAGTAATACAGCAATAAATGATTCGACTTATGCATAATAAGATGAATTAATGAAATTAAATTAAATTAACAATCAAAATTCATAAGACTATGTAAAATAGATAGCATTGTTAAAAAATTAAAGTGTTTCTGGTAATTTTTTGAATGAAATTTCGCCTGAATAGTTTGGTAAACAAACAAAAAAAAATAACACTTATATAATTAAAAAAAACTAAAAGCGACACTTACATGATAAAAAAAATAAATCATAATTTTAAATTATTTAACAAAATGATTCCAATGTAAATTTAAAGAAAAATTAAAGTGTGGAATCATAAAATTAAACTTTGGATTATAAGATGAAAAATAAGTAATTAGAGTCTTTTTAAACTGAATAAAAATAAGAAACGAAATTTCCAGTTATTCCAGTATATTATAGTGAAAGTGCATAGGAAATAACCTAACATTAATAATAAATAAAAGATATTTATGGTTTCAAAGATTTTTCTAATTAAAAAATTAATTTAGATATAAAATTTGAGAATGACTTACAAGAATAAGAATAAAATGATGATTCAAATTTAGATTTTGTTAACTTTTAGATAGATTAAAAATTTAGTCAGAATTCCATTTAAACTTTATAACCATCAAGTTTTAAGAAAAAACTGGAAAATATAAGTTAAAATGATTATGATTTAATAAGTTAGTAGTAAAATAGTTAAAAATCTATTGAAAATTATAAAAATAACATGAAAAATTAGGATGTTGGTGATTATTAAAATTAAAATAGCGAGTTTAATTTGGAAAATAATGTTAACTAAAATTTTGATAGATCAAATGAAAATAAAAACTAGACTGATAAAATAAAATTAAAGAATTAAGAAAATTATTCCTCATAAGAGATAACTATAGATTTAGATTAAAATAATATAAGTAATTAGAATTTTCTTATCAATAAAAAAATTAATGCTAATAATAATAATGATGAAATATATAATAATTATAGACCGAAAGGCGATAAATTTTAAGACATAAGTTTTGATTTTGATTTAGAATGATATTTTAAATATAAGTTATATCAAAAATTTGAAAATTATTTATTATTTTAAATATATATATAAAATTTTATAATAGTTTTTTCAATTATTATTTCTTATACTTATTTTAGTTATTAGTATACTATAACTTGCTAAATATTACTAATAAATAATCAATAATTAAAAATACATAGGTTTTAGATGTTTTTTATTAATTTATCTAATTTTTAAAATCAAAAATAAATAGACATAGAACGCTCTTATTTTTCTTGTAAAAATTATGTATTTTAAATGAAATAAATTTAAATGTACAATGATTTTTATGATATAATGATTACAGACAATTTCAAATTACATACTAAATTCACCTAATTCTTACTTGGCAAATTAAACTAAATAATATTATAATTATATTTATAATTAATTAAAAATTTGATAATAAAATAAAATACATATATATAAGTCTTAAATAAATAGTTACATTGGTAAATTAAAAGAATAAAAAAAAATATAACAAAACAAAACAAAACAAAAAAAAACAAATATGGTCGGTTTAAAATTATTTATTTAAATAATATTATTAAATTAAATATTAGTAATGCATAAAGCATCTAAAAATAGGTAATATTTAATATTAGTATTAAGAAAAAATAATTTTCATAAGTTAAGATGAATAATTAAATTATAATTAACTTTAAAATTTCTTGTGTACTTATTAAAAAATGTCTATATATTTGAAAAATAAGTTATTAATATTAAAAAAAAAATTTAAAACTGCTAAAAATTAATTTTTTATATTTATTATTAATGTATTTAAATTTTATTAAATTTTTTAAACTTATAATAGCATTGAATCATCAGAAATCAATTTTTTTATAGCATGTGATATAGACACAAAAATTAATTCGAAAACTCAGGTTTATCTAAAAAATATGAATTATATTTAGATAGTTAATATTTTTTACTAAATAAAAAAAATTGCTCTGAACTTTAGTCTTTTTCTAGCCCTGAAATTAATATATTTATTATTTACTAATACTAGTAAAGTTCCTTTTGTGACCTAAAATCTATCAATGTAAATTTATCAAATTGTCTAGATTTAAACTTAAATATTTAACCAGCTAAACTGAAGGACGGAGAATTTCAATTATCTTAAAATAAAATTAATGAAAATTTATAATTAAAAGATATTTAGATAAATATAGAGAATGTCATGAAAGTAATTAATTTTTCAATTTTCGCAACATACAAATTAAAAATTATACTTCAACGTTCACGAACAATTTTATATACTACTTATAAAATAATATTTTATATAAATAATTAGATTTATTAAATTAATATTTGGAAATGTTACCATTTTCAATTTTATATCATACATTATATATAATACTATTAAATAAATAATATATTTAAATATCGGTCACATAAATTCGAATTTTCACATAATTACGAAGATTTATATTATAATATATTTTAAAATTAAGTAAAAATTAAAAGTAGAAAATTTTTGCAAATATTTATATATATAAATTATTTAGATGTAGATGAGCTTCTTTACTTTTTCAGATTAAAATTCAGATATTATAATTTAAAGAATAAATAGCACTTTAATAATGCAAAATATAGTTTTTACATAAGAGGATAGTTTAACATAAATTTCTAAATAAAATTATATGACTTTTCAATATATAGAATAGGTTGATTTAATTGATTTATAATTCTAAAATATGGTAAATGAACAAACAAGTGTTATTAAATTAATTACTGTAAAACAATTAAATTAGCTTAATTTGTTTAATTGTCTGTTATAAAATCTAAAAATTTAATAAGGTATGTTTATACTTAAAGAATAATATTATAACTTTATATTTCTTATTTAATAATTAATTTTTTTATAAATTAAAGGAATATTTTTATAACTTTCGGAAGTGAAGATTGTTAAAATAATTAACAATACAATTGAAAATATAAAGGCTGTATATTTTAAATTAGTAGATTCTGATTTTATATAAGACCTATAATTACTAAATTAAATAGTATAGCACATATAAGTTTCAAATGGTTTTTAAGTAATACTAATTTTTTATTTCTTATATATTAATTGTTAAAGAAATATGTAATTTGTAGGGAATTCATATTTTAAATGACACAAATACTATAAAGATGATGAATACTACTTTTACCAATATATCATTTGTAGAAAATATAATGTAAGCTAATAAAATATATAAATTAACATTTTTTTATTTTAATAAAAATTTATTTTATATTTTTTAATTTTTTAATTTTTTATTATACCGCAAACCACCAAATTTTTCGTAGGAAATTATGTAACTATAGATTTAATAGTTATATAAATATAACCATATTTAAATCAAACTATATAACATAAATAGTAATTAATTTATGTGATTGTATAATAAATTTTTTTTAATTAGTATTATTCATATTTATAATATACGAAATTTTTTATATAAAATATATCATAATGATAAAAATTATCATACATTTATAAAAAGCTAATTTCAATTTAAAATTTAAATTCATAGAAAATATGGATTAGGAAGGTAAATATGATTATTTATTTTGAATTAAAAATGATTTGTTTAGAAAACAAAAAAGCGGTTTTTATATAAAATCTTTTCAATATAATTATTGATACTCAGATATTTTTTTTAGATGTAATTTTCTTATGGGGTTAACGGCTTAAATTTTTTCTTTGCATAATGTTAAATATTGAAAATTAATTAAGTGACTGGGTAATATATAAAAAATGTATTAGATAGTAATATAAAAATTCAAGGCGACTTTAATAAATTATCTAACTAAATTAAAATAATTATTTCATATACAATAAAATACAGTTTTTATTGGGAAAATATTAAATTATAATTTTATTTAATCTTTTAATAATTTTTTATTTTATGATTTTTAAAATTTTATTGGAAAAATATTAATAAAAGTTTTGAGAGAATAAATGTTCTTTTTATATAAAATACTGGTCGTTTTTTGAACCATAATTTCATTATTTAGGGAATATTTTATATTCAATTGCTATTGACTTTATGTTAATTTATACATATTTATGAAATGTTAGTAGAAAATTGAAATTATAATATTTCCTGAATATAAAAATTTTGATCCAAAAATCGACATTAATAATAAATAATTTTTAACATATACTAATGTTAATTAGTAAATTAAACTTAAATCAATAGTATTATACTATATCAATTGGAATTTATATAAATACACTAGAGTAAGATGAAAAAAGAATAAAATCATTACTTTATATATTAATTATTTTAACTAATACTTTATACGGAATTATTTCGATTTTTTTTGTACTAAGAGAATACAAAGTTCCTTTTTATATGTATATGTACAAATTTAGGAAAAAATTACCAAACTTTATTAGCTTAAAAATTTAAACTTCAATATGCTAATTTAAAATAGCTAAACTAAGATGGGCTTAAATAAGACTTTTAATTAGATATTTTATTAAAAACAAAAAATTTAAACTTTATACATCTGAAATTTTCGCACAAGATAAAGTGTTACTACAATATATATAAGTAAATTATATTTTTTATAAATTTTAATACAAATAATTAATATTTTTTATATTATTAGTAAGAAAAATAAGAAGTAGGATCATAAACCTTTGAATAATATAAGCTAAGAGTTATTAAATAATAATTGGCCCACCATTAAAGTTCTATTATAAATTTAAGTTAAAATAAAGTATAAAAATAAACTTCATTAAAATAGCATTAAGCAATTAAAAATTCAGATAAAGATAATTTAAAACTTAAAGTTTGTTCCATTAAAAATTCTTATAATAATACTGACGACTAATTTTCTTTAAAACCAAAAGAAGAAAATTATAAAATTCAAAAATAGTTAGTTTTTTAAAATTCAGGACAAAGTAAATTATAAAAGATCAAAAAATTTAATAAAATTAAAGAATATTTTCAATTTCCCAAAATGATAAAAGCTAATTAAATGATCATAATGACTCTGTAAAATATGAAATAAACTAAAATAATTTGTTAAAAATGCAATATGATGAATAATTTTCTTAAAATTAATAATTTTATAAAAATAAATAAAATTAGGCTAATTCTAACACTTCGGAACAAATATAAGATTTATATATATTTTAAAATAATACATTAAATTCAGATTTTGATTACAGTAACTCCGATTAAAAATTTATTAGAAATTCATTTATACACAAAAACTATCAAAAATAATATAAAAAGTGGAAGACTATAGATGATAAAGAATTTAAGCTTTAAAATTTGAGTAAAAGTAACTATAAATCAATCAATTAAATAAATAAATCAAAAGATATAAATATTAAGAAGATAAATTCCGCAAATATATACTAGAATAAAAGTATAGATAATTTTTAGGTTAATAATAAAATAAGCTAAAAAATAGATAATAATAGTAATAATTATTCCTTTAAGAAATGTCAACTAATTTTGATTAAAATAACTAGAGCAATCTAAAATTTAATGTTAAAGACAGTAGTATTATAAGATTTAATTAATATAGGCCAAGCGGAGACTTATATTAAGATATAAGCTTTGATTTAGATTTCCAGTGAATAATCATTTAATTAAAATATAATTTAAAATTATAAATAAATTTATTTTATTATATTCCTTTTATATAACTAAATTATATGTAATTATTATAATAAATCTTATATATAAAATTTGTTATTATATTTTTAAATTTTGATATATATGTTTCTATTTCAGAATATAATTATTCATTGATTTAATAGTTTGATAAAAAAACAAGAAAAAATATTCAAGTTATTACAGTATATTATAATGAAAATACATTAGAAATTATCTAATATTAATATAGAATAAAAGATATTTAAAGTAAAAAAGGTTTTTCATATTATAAAATTAATTAAGATATAAAATTAGATAATGAATAATAAGAATAATAATAACCTTTAAAATTAAATGATAAAGTAAATGATGAAGTTAATGATTTAAATTTAGGTTTTTTTATCTTTAGATAGATTAACAATTTATTTAGAATTTTATTTAAACTTTATAATCATCAAGTTTGAAGAAAAAATTGGAAAATATTTATAAAATGATTATGATTTAATAAATTAATGGTAAAATAGTTAAAAACCTAATGAAATTATAAAAAAAATATAAAAAATTAGAATGTTGCTGATTATTAAAAATAAAAGAGCAAGTTTAATTTAAAAAATAATATTGGCTAAAATTTTTTTAGATCATACGAATATAAAAATTAAACTAGTAAAAAACAATTAAATAATATGGTGAATTTCTTAATAATGATTTTGATTAAAACAATATAAGCATTTAAAATTTTTTTATCAATAAAAGAATTAATGCTAATAATAATAATGATGATATGGTTAATAATTATAGAAAAAATGATGATAAATTTAAAGACATAAGTTATGATTTTTATTTAGAATGATATTATAAATATGTATTTATATTAAAAATATGGAAAATATTTTACTTTTCAAATAAATACTAATTTATTTAGAAAAAAAATTATAATAAAATTTTGATTAAATAATTTATAGAGCATTTTTTTGCCTCTAATATACTTTACTTATTCTAAAATATTGGTAATAAATCAAATATTAATATTTAAAATGCACTGTTATTCATATATATATATTTGCTATTAAACTTTTATTTTATTATTTCATATATATAAATTAACAAAATTATAAATCAATTATTGTTATTATTTTATATTTCAATCTCTATGTCATAACTAATATTATTTTTGTTAAAACGAAAGTTAAAAATGTTAATTATAATTGATTTATGAAAAATCTATATTTATTTTACTTCAAATAATTTAAAAATATAATTTTTATAATATAAAACATTTATATTCAATTTTTATTTATTTTTTTATTGTTTTAGTTATAAATAATTTAAATCGTTATTATTGCCTTTTTATTCTTAATATATATATATTTAATTCTAAAACAATATGCATTATAAAATAATTAATAAATAGTATTTATGATATCTAACTAATAATTTATTAATTTAAACTATTTATCTTTATATTATATACTAAAATATATTTTTATTAAAATTTTTAGAAAATTAAATAAAAAAATGTACGATTAATTTTTATCTTAAATATAAATTTTAATAATTATTATAAAAGGGTTACTACCAATAAATAATAAAATGTATCGAAAAAATATAAAATAATAATATTTATTATAATTAATATGTTAAATTAATGTAAAATCATAATGAAATTTTTTTATTATTAATTTAACAAAAGTGGGTGAATTATAATAACATTATTAAAACAAATTCTAATTAAAATTTTTCAGTAAATTCTAATTAGATGTTAAATTATAAAAACTTAGTATACTTTACTTTAATTACAAATGTCTCTACTTTTAAAGACTTAATATTTATTTTATTAAAGATTGATTTTCCAGGATTTTTTACTTGCTTATGAATAGATTGTTATGTTGGTTTAGCCTTTTGTTTATAATAATTTTTTTATTTCTAAAATATATATTTTTTTTTTTTAAAATTTAAGCCAATACATTAAAAATGTTAAGATTAAAATTCAAAAATAAATTAAAATTTTATTTTGATATAAATTTACTTTACATATAGCTATTAGTACATAAAAAATTAATAAAAAATTAAATTAGAAATGGAGAAAATTACAAAAAACTATCTACTTAAACTATAATTGATTATTTTAACCATTATTTAGGCTATAAAAAGCGAGTATAAAAAAAATAATAATATTTTAATTTTTAATATACTAAATCAAGATCTCTATCAAATTTAAATTCAATAAATATCAAAAATAAATTTAATAATTTTTAAAAGGATTGACGTTTACGAAATAAATTTTTTTATAGCATGTGATACAGATACAGAAAATAGTTTTTAAAATTCCGATTTAACTTCAAATTATGATTTATACTAAGATAGTTAAAATTTTATTTTAGATCAAAATAATTGTACTGAAATTTAATCCTATTCTAATTCAAAAATTAATATTTTTATTATCTATGAATATTAATAATTATCGTTTTGCAATTTAAAATAAATTAATGTAGATTTATCAAATTGTTTGGAATTTAATTTAAATATTTAGCCAGTTTTATTCTAAGATGGGGAATTATATACTTCAAAATAAAATATGATAGAAAATTTGTAATTAAAAGATATTTAAATAAATATAGGGTCTATTATAACGGTAAAATTTATTTATTTTAAATTAAAATTATATTTTTTTTCCATTAAAATATATATATTTAAATAATGAATAAAAAATTTTTTTGATATAATTTTAATTTATCAAATTACCGTAAACTAAACTTAATATTTTAGATGGAAATGAAATTTCTTACATTTATAGATTAAAATTCTTAAATATTTATAGAGAAAATTTAAAACACCTTAATAATGTAAAACATTACTTTTTCATAATAAGATAATTCTATCTAGACATAAATTAGTAACTATTTGCATTTATAATACATAGATCAGGTTAATTTAATAAATTTCTAGTTTTCCAATATATTTAGTTAATAATCTAAAGCAATGTAATTTATATCATCATAGTATTTGAATATATTTCATTTAACTAATAGTTTAATACAAAATTTAGAAATATCAAAAGGTAAATTTTTAAAATTAAATAAGTTAAGCTAAATTTTTTAAATATTTTAAAATTATTAATTAGAATTATAACCAATAAAATAATTATTTTAAAATAAAAAAGCTAAAAATATAAAATAATATTATATTATATTTAAATTAAAATTATTATATAGGAACGTTTATTAATTTGTATGAAGTAGCTTAAGTTATCATAAATAATTATTTTATGTAAAGCCTATTAAATAAAGATTTTAATTTAATTTATCCATAGTATGTTACTAGCTTATAAATGAATAATATCAAAATATATAATATAGAATCTTTAAATTCCTTTTATGTAATATTAAATATGGTTTTTATTAAAATTTTTAAAATTATAAAAAATATTTGTTATTTTCAATTTTAATTTTAGGTAATATATCAAACAAATACCATATCTAATATTGTAATAACCGACTCTACTTTTTAGAATATTTCAAAAGTTAAAAGTTTAATGTAATAATACATAAATTTATCTTATATAACATGATGCTAAAGATAATTATTTAATTGTCTAAAAATATTTAATTTACAAATTGAAAGTGGACTTAAATTAATTTATTATTATTAAATATAAAGTTCAACTTTTAACTAAATTATTTTTCAAAGTAATAAATATCATAATTTTTATAAAATTTTAAAAGGTATTTATAGAATTATGTGAAGAAAATAGAAATAATTAATTGTAATTTTAATGATATTAATGGAGATACTGGAGTTGTCATATATGCACATAATGTTGTAAGTTTTAACTTTAAAAACTCTATTTTTGATTCCATTACTAGTTCTGGCTCTGTAAAAATAAAAAAAATATTTATTAGATTAAAATTAAATTATTATATTTTTAAGAATTTTATACAATGTGAAAATTTAGGGGGAGCGGACAGCCTTGAATTTTTTATAAAATAATAAAATATTATTTTACATTAAAATATAAATAATTATAATTTTTATATTGTTTTTAGGGTGCATTTATGAATATATATTATGTGGAGAAATTAGATATTATAAACTGTAATTTTTAAAATAGTATAATTGAAAATGGAGGAATTAATCTAGAAAACATATATAGGTCAAATCCAGGTACCTATAATTTTGATATTAAAAATTCTTTATTTAATAACAATACTGGAACAAATAACGCAATCTATTTAAATCATATTTGTCATACAATAAAATTTGATAATATAACAGTCTCTAATAACTAAAATGGACAGTCTGTGTACTTATATCATTTATATAGTGCTCCTGTTTATATAATTAATTCTAATTTTATTAATAATTATTTTGAAGATAAAGCAGGCTCTTGTATTTATACATATTACATATAGGAACTTGTCCTTGATAATTTGAATATTTCTTACAATAGTGGACATAAATAAAATTTTTACCTATATTATGTTTTGGATTTAACGTTCACAAACAGTTTAGTTTATAATAATACAGGGTATGAAAATTCAGGCATATATATAAGTTTTGCATAGCTTTCTTTAATACATAGTATAAAATTTATTAAAAATTACGCAGAATATGAAGCTCCAGCTTTTAATTTATACAACTGTTATAATGCTGAAATTTATAATTTAACTTTTGAGAATAATGTTTCTGAAAATTAAATTGGAGCATTTGGAGCTAAATTATTAATTAACTGCAATATTTAAGACCTAATTTTTATAGGAAATTCTGCTTTATAAAAGGGTACTTCGATATCAATTATAAACAACTAGGAAAGTAATTTTTACAATATATTAATTAAAAATTCTAATGCTTTGGGATACAATGGTGCAATTTATGTTGAATTAGGTTCTAATATAGAATTTAATAATATTACTATTTTTGATTCAAGTACTGTCGACAAAATAGGAGGAGCTATTTATATTTATTAACCGTAATATTTTTCTTTGAATAATTCTCTATTTTATAATAATTATGCCAGTGTAGGTGGAGCTATTAGTATTTACGATACTATGGAAGCCATAATTTAAAATACAGTTTTTAGAGAAAATAAGGCTCGAAACTATGGCGGAGCTCTTCATATTGATAAAGGCAGTATTAGCTTGTAAAATTTAACTTTTCAAAATAATGATGTAGATTAAAATGGAGGTGCTATTTACGTAGAAAGTGCAGAAAGTTTAGAAATTATAGGTACTAATTTCACGAATAATATATGCTATTCCGGAAATGGAGGCGCTATTAATATATACCATACAAATAGTACGAAAATCAAAGAATGTATTATTTCATTTAATACAGCTACAAATGGATAAGGAGGGGCTATTTATCTTGAATAAACTATAAGTTTACAAATAAACGAAACTTAGATATATGATAATAAACTATCAGAATTAGGAGGCGCATTATATATCAATGATTTTTAAGAAATTATAATAAATAGTAAAAAATAAAAATATAACTTTAATTTTATAATTATAAATTAAAATCGTATAAAATTATTTTTTCAATTTTTTTAGACACCGAAATTTTTAACCATAATGACATAACCTAAACAAAAGGGGGAGCTATATATTTAAATGCTGGGATAAATATAACATTAAATAATTCATAAATATATAATAATTCTGCTCAATTTTATGGGGGAGCAATTTATGGCGAAAACTTAAATAATCTTATTTTTAATAATACAAATATACAAGACAATTTGGTTGAAACATAACTAGAAGATACAAAAGCAAGGGGAGGCGGAATTTACTTAGATACAGTTACAAATTTAAAGATAGAATAGTCTAAGTTTTAAAATAATTCTGCAAACTAACTAGGTGGAGCAATACTCATATAAGATACTTAAGTTTTATATATTAAGGATTCAATTTTTTAAAAGAATTATGTAAAAACTAATAAATTTACAATAATTAATAATTTATTATTAGCATCAAATTATATTAATTTTTAGGTTTCTTACAACGAAAAAAGTTATTAATTCGAAAAAACTTAAGGATATAATATTACCAAAGGAGGTGCTATATACTTTTCTACAAAATATTTAGATTTGATGGAAAAAATTAATATATAAGTATCTGGAAGTAGTTTTATATAAAATAGAGCTAGTTCTGGTGGCGGAATTATGATATAACTTGATCCTGGTTTTTAAATAAATCCTAGTTTCTCTGATTTAATATTTGAATAAAATATCGCTGATATAGGTCCAGGAATTAGATTTTTAGGAGATAAAGAAGATTATTTTGAAAAATTAAACTAATAATCTTACATCATCAAAAAAAATAACCTAGGAAGTATTGAACCTGAAAATATATATTGGAAATTCTCTATGTATGAAAAAAGAATACAAGATTCAAGTAATTAATTTACTTTATGTGATTCTGGTTATTTTATAAAAAATTTAAAATCTACAACATGTGAAAATTGTATCAATAATGCTATTTGTAGAGGAGGTTATATTCCCCTTTATCCGGATAAAGAAGTAAATATAAAAATATAGTACATAATTAAATTAAAAAAAATAAAAATTATTTAATTATATTTTAATAATTAAAAAAAATTAGTATTGGCGACCATCTAAAGATGATTTAAATTTATATTACTGCGAAAAAAATTTAGAAGCTTGTATTGGAAATGACACTTGTAAAATTGGACATACTGGTCCACTTTGTGAATCCTGTGATATTTTAAATGGTTATGGTCCTTCTGGAAAATCATGTTAAAAGTGTACTTCGGAAGATTTTATGGTTATAGTTAAGGTAACGGTATTAAGTATTTGTATTTTGGTTATAATTTGTTATTAAGTTTATGGAATCAGAAAAAGAATTTAAAAAAGATAATTAAGTCAAATTTTCTTTAATTTATGGGATTACCCTATTAACACTTAAAGTAATCTTTCTGGTATTATAAAAATTGCTATTTTACATAGTTAGATTATTTACTTAGTTGCTAGTTTTACACTTAATGTACCTTTTGAAGTTATTTCATTTTTTGAAATTGTTGGTATATTATTAAATTTATAGTTTATTTATTCATTTTATTAATAATTATTTTATCTATAGGAAATCCTCAAACAACTTTAAGTACTAATTTAGTTTGTATACTTTCTAAAGATATAGATGATCCTGACAGTGTAGACAAAATAAATTATAAAATATCTGTTTACGCTTTATTTTTAATATCACTACTCTTAGTTGTAGCATTAACGATTGAAATTATTTTACATGTTTGTTTTAAATTTTTTTAAAATTAAAAATAATTTATAGACTATTTTAAATGCTCCATAATTTGTTTTATAATAACTGTTTAACCTGGAATACTTTAAAATTCTCTTAAATTTATTAAATGTAGAGAAATAGCTGGAATATAATACAGTTCTGCAGATTTATTTGTAAAATGTGATTCAGAATTCTATAACTCTATAGTTTTTCCCATAAATTTGTCATTAATTGTATTGTTAGGAGTTATAATACCATGTACATTTGTTTATATACTAGTGGATGGACATAAAAAAAATATACTTAAAAATTACTCATTTTAGAGAAGATTTGGAGTTTTATTTATAGAGCTAAAATCAAGATACTATTTTTGGGAAATTGTTACTATGATTTTGGTATAAACCTATAAAAATTAAAATTTTTTTTTTTTATGTAACTAAATTATAAATATTAAAAAATTAATTTAATTAGAAACTTTTAGCTGTTGGTTTTAGCATTATTTTTTCTGACGAAGTGGCTAGAAAAGGAATTTTAGTTAATTTATTTTTAACTATTTATATTATACTTTGCAATACATTTAAGCCTTTTATAACATAAAAGTTAAACAAATTATAAGTTTATTCTGTAATTGCTTAGATATTCACGATATCTATTGGTATTTGTATGAACACACTAGAAGATGATGAATAAACTATTTAATAAATGCTTTCACTAGTAATTATTTTCATTAATAGCTTTTATGGATTTATGTCATTGGTTTTTGTAGCCAAAGAATTTAGGGTTCAAATATATATTTACCTAAACAAATTTAGAAATAAATTGCCCAATTTTATAAATAAAAAAGTAAACTTTTAAATAATCAAATTAAGAAAAACTAAATTAAGATGGATCAAGTTAAGACTTTTAATTAGAAGTTTTATTAAGAATAAAAAAAATAAATCTCATATAGCCTCCTAATAGTAGATAGATAAAATATTTCAATTTCTAAACAATGTAAATATAATTTGCCATTAATTATTATTATTACTATTACTACTACTAAATTTTCAAGTTGAAAAACTTTTTTTATAACAAATTACCTTAAAATTTTTATATTAAAAGTTTAATTATTTTGTTATTTATATTATGATTAATATTAATATTTAAAAAAAAACCCTTAACTTTTATTTAATATCCAGAATACCAATATTTGATTTAATAAGAATAAAAATTTATTATTTTAATTTATTCTTAGGATTAAAATTTAACAAAAGGACAGAAATTTGTTTTAAATTAAAAATTAAATACAGTAGAATAATAACTTTCTCAAGACAAATACCGTACCATTAATAAAAATATATAAGATTTAAAATAAAATAGCTTGCAAAATTAAAATACAACCATTGAAAAATTAAATTAAGATACTTAAATATAAGTAGCTAACAATACTTTATAAAAAATAAATAAGCCAAGTGCATTTAATTTACTAACTTAATATAGTTAAAAGGAGTTAAAAAATATAATATTTTAAAATAGTAGTATGATATATGACACAAGTTTTCTTTAAGAAAATAATATTAAGCAAGCTATTTTGAAAAAGAAAAAAACTAAAAAATCCTTAAATAAAAAGATTTAATTTTAAATTAAGGAGGACTGTGAAAATATAAAGAAAGAAAATTATAAGATTTGTAAAAAAAAAATGGGAAAAAATGATTTAAGTTTTAGATGTAGAAATAAAAAATATTACAATAAAAAAGAAAATCAACAAATTAATATAATAAAAAAAGATGAATTTAATAATAATCTATACCTAAATTATAAGGGATAATTAAATAATTAAAATTTAGATGATAGTGTAAATATAAAGTAATAAAATACTTAAAATTAAATTATAAAATAAAAATAAAATGTAGGGGATATAAGTTATTAATTATAAATACAATTGAAATAACTATATTAATAAAAGAACAATAATTTAAATAGAAGCTAGTTATAAAATTAAATTAATTCTGATTAAGCATTAGAATTAGAAAAATAAAAAAAATAATTAAAATAAGAAAAAAATGATTTATATTTATAATTTTCAAAAATGTAAATGGATAATGATTTTAGTAAAAATGAAATACAAGTTTTAAAATAATAATCTTTTTAAAAAAATATAAAAAGCTTTAATGAAAATAAATAGATTCATTTTGGTTAATAAATAATTTACGATAATAATGATCATCATAGTACCCATTAGAATTAAGAATAAAAAAATTAAAGTAGCGAAAGTCATGTTGATAATTAAATTTCTAAATTGTATATAATTAATAATAAAGAATTAAATAGACCAATAAGGCCTTTATAATAATAAGATATTACTAATTAATTTTAATATATCAATTAAATAAATAATTTTAGACCCAATGGCGATATATTATAAGATTTAAGTATTGGTTTTGATTTAGATTTAAAATGAATAGTAAAAATTAACATATATAATAATAATTTATTCAAGCAAATAATAAATTGATTTTTAATATTAACTAGTAAATTTTTAATTTGATTAATAATTTTTTATTTTTTTTTATAAGATGTAATATAATTTTATTAAATTAATATTTTATCCAATCTTGTGATTTTACAATTTTGCTAAACTGATTTTAATATAAATTTGTAAACTATCATTTTTTTTTTTTATATAATTGATAGAATACATGAAAATTAGTATAAAAGTTATATTTTTGTTCCTATTACAATAATAATAATTAAGTTAAAGTTCTATTTTATATATTGTTTATTTAATTTTTGAGAAAATAATATTTATATATTTAAAGTAATTGTATATTAGAATATAGAATTTGCTTTAATTAAGAATATATTGGAAAAATAATTTATTTAAATACCATCAATATATATATTTTATGACATTTAGAGCAAATTAATTTTAATTCTTATGGTATGTTTATAATTCCAATATTATTTAAACAAAATATAATAAATTTATCAAAATTTAAATATTTTTGTAGAATAATGAGACTCCCTAAATTGATGAAAATAAATTTTTTATATTTTTAATAAAAGTTCTTTGGTTTTTATATTACAATAAATTGTCTTTTTAATAGAGTATGTAAGTTTTGATAAATTTTTCAATTCTAACTTAGGCTATAATTATATTAAAAATCAATTTTAAGAATAAATTAATATCAAAATGAATTGTAAATATTAGATTATATTAATAATCTAATTTTACTTAAAGATATTTATATTATTTTACCAAATAAAATAATATAGAATTAAAAATTAAATTTTAAATAGTTTTATAGGGTATATTTTATATTTAATTTATATTCCATAATTATTATTATAATTTTAAACCGTTTTTATATCTTTTTAAATGATATTCAGTGTCAGACATTGTAATTAATAATTGATATTTAATACTTATTTATTAAATAAAATTAAATATAACTAATTAAAAATATCATGATTAATAATCAGCTAATTTAACCAAATTAATATAAAATATATAAAATAAAAATTAAAATAAAAAAAAAATAGAATATAAATAAATAAAAATGCATAATATAACAAACATTTATAAGCTATTATTAACCCTATCATTTACCTATATCATTTAGGCTTTGAAAAATAAGTATATTTTATAATAACACCATTTATTATTTTTAATATTTATTTAAAAATATATTTCTGCATGCAATTATTTTGCGTTCATATAATTTCTAATAAAAGTTTTAATTACAAAGTAATTTTTTTTTTTAAATTTTTAAAAAGCGTTGACGATTCTGAAATAAATTTTTTTATAGCATGTGATACAGATACAGAAAACAGTTTTTAAAATTCAGATTTAACTTCAAATTATGATTTATACTATGATAGTTAAAATTTTGTTTTAGATCAAAATAATTGTACTGAACTTTAATATTATTCTAATCCAGAAATAAATATTTTTATTATATTTGAATATTAATAATTATCGTTTTGCGATTTAAAATAAATAAATGTAGATTTATCAAATTGTCAAGAATTTAATTTAAATATTTAGCCAGTTTTATTATAAGATGGAGAACTTTATACTTCAGAATAAGATATAATTGATAATTTGTAGCTATAAGAGATTCAAATAAGTATAAGAAATATTTTATAAGTAATACATAATCTTTATATAAATTTAATAATTATATAATTATTAAAGAAAATTTTATAAATTATAAATTATAAATTAAATGTTTTATTTTAGATAACTAATTTTTTGTCGTTTTTCCAAATTATTAAAATGAAGTTATAAATTATAAGAATATAATATATTGATCAACAATTTTATTGTATTTAATATTTATTATTTGTTTTTTTAGATGGAAATGTACTTCTTTACATTCACTGATTAAAATACATAAATTCTAATATAATAAATAGATGATAGTTTGAAAATGCAACACATTACATTCAATTAATAAGACAATTAAATATCAACTTCAAATATAAACTACCTACGTTTATAAAATATTGATGAAGTATATTTATCAGATTTCTAATTTTCTAATATTTTTAGTTCTTTATCAACTACAATAAAATTGATATCATTACAATAAATAAATTTATTTAATTTCATAAATAGTTTATCACAAAATTTGGAAATAGCATAAGGTAAATTTTAATTAATTTGCATAATTAAAATTAATTTATGTTTACAAAAAATTTAATATTTCTTACATTTATATTTAAATTTATTCAAGGAACTTTAATTTATCTTTACTAAGTTACTGACGTTATTATGGAGAATAATATTATATAAGAAATTTAAACAAATGATTTTAATGTAATATATCCGGAATCTATAACAAATTTAGACATTAATAACTAGCAAGTGATTAATATATAAAGTTAGAATAGTTTTTATGTAATAAAATATAAAAATAACATATTTAACAAATGCCATTTTCTTATTGAAAAAATAAATTAATATAATATAAAAAGGTGGTAAATTAGAGAAAAAGTATCGATACTATTAAAATAAGGAACTCCTATTTCTCATATATATCCTAAATTAAAAGTCTATTGTAAACTAAATTAATTTAATATTATTTTTAAAAGTATTCCAAATATTTTTGTAATAAATATAATAAAATAAAAAAATGATTAGCTATGTTAAATAATTAAAATGCTTTTTTAATAATATTTTTTTATTATTTTTAATTTTTTTTTTCGAGATAATAATTATAATTTAAAAGCCAAAATTAAATTAAATCAAATTTAATTAGTATATTTTGTTTTGAATTATTTATTTTTCTAATTAGAAAAACAAATTGTATTATATTCAGTAATAATTATTTTTTTAAAAGTAATTAATAATAAAAAATAATTTAAATAGGTACTTATACGGCTAAATAAATTTTCTAGAAATAAAAAATAATATTTTCGAAAATATTTCAGGGAATTCAGGAGTTTCCATTTATGCACAAGATGTTATTAGCTTTAATTTAACAGAGTCAACATTTGATTCTATTACAAGCTCCGGTTCTGTAACAAAATTAAAAATCTAATTTTCTAATTAGATTTTTTATATTTCCAAGTGATTAATATTTAATAATAATTAATTTATTTATAAAATTAAAAATCTATCTTTCTTTAGGGGACATTCTTATATCTTAATGATGTAGATTATTTACTTATTTCAAATTGCGATTTTAAAAACAGTTAAGTTAATAAAGGAGGGCTTTATCTATCTTATATGTACAAGTCAAATACGGCAGGATATACGATTGATATTAAAAATTCAATTTTTAATAATAATAATGGAACTTATAATGCAATGTACTTATACTATCTTTCTCATACAATAACATTGGATAATATAACTGTTTCTGATAATTATAATGGATAGGCCGTATATTTATATTATTTATTCAATGCTCCAGTTTACTTAAAAAATTCTAATTTTATTAACAATTATTTTGAAGATAAATCTGGGTCATGTATTTATACTTTTTATATTTCAGAATTAATTATTGATAATATAAATGTATCCTATAATAGAGGTTATAAATAAAATATCTACCTATATTATGTTTTAGATTTAACATTCAAAAATAGTTTAGTTTATAATAACACTGGTTATGATAGTTCAGGTTTATATATTTATTATGCAAGACTATCGGAAATTTATAATATAACTTTTACTAATAATTATTCAGATGAAGAAGCCCCAGCTCTCAATTTATATAATTGTTAATATGCAGAAGTATATGATTTGAATTTCGAAAATAATACATCAAATAATATTATCGGGGCATTTGAGGTCAAATACATTTCTAATAGTAATATTCATGATATAACTTTTAAAGGAAATTCTGCATAATAAAAAGGAACTTCATTGTCAATTTTAAGTGGCTCAAAATCTAATTTTTACAATATTTTAATATAAGATTCGATTGCTTTAGGGTAAAATGGTGCTATGTATGTCGAATTGGGTTCTAATATGGAATTTAGTAATATTACTATTTTTGATTCAAGTACAGTAGACAAAAATGGGGGAGCTATTTATATTTATTAGCCGTATTAATTTTTTTTATCGAATTCTACTTTTTATAGTAATTATGCTAGTGTTGGAGGGGCCATAAGCATATATAATCCAGAAGAAGGGATAATAGAAAATACAGTTTTTAAAGACAATATTGCTAGAAACTATGGCGGAGCTCTTCATATTGATAAAGGCAGTATTAGCTTGTAAAATTTAACTTTTCAAAATAATGATGTAGATTAAAATGGAGGTGCTATTTACGTAGAAAGTGCAGAAAGTTTAGAAATTATAGGTACTAATTTCACGAATAATATATGCTATTCCGGAAATGGAGGCGCTATTAATATATACCATACAAATAGTACGAAAATCAAAGAATGTATTATTTCATTTAATACAGCTACAAATGGATAAGGAGGGGCTATTTATCTTGAATAAACTATAAGTTTACAAATAAACGAAACTTAGATATATGATAATAAACTATCAGAATTAGGAGGCGCATTATATATCAATGATTTTTAAGAAATTATAATAAATAGTAAAAAATAAAAATATAACTTTAATTTTATAAATATAAATTAAATTATATAAAATCATTTTTTCAATTTTAGACACTAAAATATTTAACCACAATGACATAACCTAAACAAAAGGGGGAGCTATATATTTAAATGAAGGGATAAATATAATTTTTAATAATTCATAAATATATAATAATTCCGCTCAATATTACGGAGGCGCAATTTATGGCACAAACTTAAATAATCTTATTTTCAATAATACAAATATACAAGACAATTTTGTAGAAACAGAAATAGAAGATATAAAAGCAAAAGGAGGCGGAATTTACTTAGATACAATTATAGATTTAAATATAGAATAGTCAAAATTTGAAAATAATTCTGCAAATGAACTAGGTGGAGCAATTCTTATATTGGATGTAAAAAACCTTGAAATAAAAGACTCATTATTTAAGCAAAATTCGGTAAATAAAAATAAATTTAAACTAAAATTTACCTTTATTATTAATTTTTAGGTTTCTTACAACGATGAAAGTTATTAATTCGAAAAAACTTAAGGATATAATATTACCAAAGGAGGTGCTATATACTTTTCTACAAAATATTTAGATTTGTTGGAAAAAATTAATATATAAGTATCTGGAAGTAGTTTTATATAAAATAGAGCTAGTTCTGGTGGCGGAATTATGATATAACTTGATCCTGGTTTTTAAATAAATCCTAGTTTCTCTGATTTAATATTTGAATAAAATATCGCTGATATAGGTCCAGGAATTAGATTTTTAGGAGATAAAGAAGATTATTTTGAAAAATTAAACTAATAATCTTACATCATCAAAAAAAATAACCTAGGAAGTATTGAACCTGAAAATATATATTGGAAATTCTCTATGTATGAAAAAAGAATACAAGATTCGAGTAATTAATTTACTTTATGTGATTCTGGTTATTTTATAAAAAATTTAAAATCTACAACATGTGAAAATTGTATCGATAATGCTATTTGTAGAGGAGGTTATATTCCCCTTTATCCTGATAAAGAAGTAAATATAAATATAAGTATATATATAAAGAATATTGAATATATTAATATAAAATAAAATATAATATAATAAAATAGTATTGGCGACCATCTAAAGGTGATTTAAATTTATATTACTGTGAAAATAATTTAGAAGCTTGTCCTGGAAATGATACATGTAAAACTGGTCATACTGGCCCACTCTGTGAATCATGTGATATTTTAAATGGATATGGTCCTTATGGAATATAGTGTGAAAAATGTACTTCAGATGATTTTATGGTAATTTTAAAAGTCTCGATGTTAAGTATTTGTATTTTGGTTATTATATGTTATTAAGTTTATGGAATTAGAAAAAGAATTTAAAAAAGATAATTAAGTCAGATTTTCTTTAATATTTGGGATTACCCTATTAATACTTAAAGTAACCTTTCTGGTATTATTAAAATTGCTATTTTACATTGCTAAATTATATACTTAATTGCCAGTTTTACTTTGAATGTGCCTTTTGAAGTTATTTCATTTTTTGAAATTATTGGTAAGTTATTTAAATTTTAATTTATATCTACTTATAATATTAAATAAATAAGGAAATCCTCAAACAACATTAAGTACTAATTTAGTTTGCATACTTTCTAAAGATATAGATGATCCTGACAGCGTAGACAAAATAAATTATAAAATATCTGTTTATGCTTTATTTTTAATATCCTTACTTTTAGTTGTAGCATTAGTGATAGAAATAATTTTACATGTTTGTTTTAAATTTTTCTAAAATTAAAAATAATTTATAGACTATGTAAAATGTTCTATCATTTGTTTTATAATTACAGTTCAACCTGGAATCTTATAAAATGCACTCGAATTTGTAAATTGCAGAGATATTGCGGGCACTAAATACAGTTCAGCCGACTTATTTGTTAAGTGTGATTCAGAATTCTTTACGTCTATAGTTTTTCCCATAAATTTGTCATTAATTATATTGTTAGGAGTTATAATACCTGGTACATTTGTTTATATACTAGTGGATGGACATAAAAAAAATATACTTAAAAATTACTCATTTTAAAGAAGATTTGGGGTTTTGTTTATAGAACTAAAATCGAAATACTATTTTTGGGATGTTGTTACTATGGTTTTGGTAAATTAAATTAATATTATAATTATATTTATTAAATTAATTTTTTTAGAAATTATTGGCAGTCGGTTTTAGTATTATATTTTACGAAGATATAGCTAGAAAAGGAATTTTAGTTAATTTAATATTAACAATTTATCTTATACTGTGTAACACCTTTAAACCCTTTATTACTCAAAAATTGAACAAATTATAAGTTTATTCAGTTGTAGCTTAAATATTTACGATATCTATCGGTATTTGTATGAACACCCTTGATGAAGATGAATAAACTATTGAATAAATTTTATCATTAGTTATTATTTTTATTAATGGATTTTATGCTATAGTTTCACTTATATTTATAGCTAAGGAATTTAGAATACACATATATGTTTACCTGTTTAAATACAAAAACAGGTTACCTAATTTTATTTGTAAAAGAATAGAAACCTAAATTAATAAATTCAGAGTAACAAAATTAAGATGGATTAAATTAAGACTTTTAGTCAGAGGATTTATTAAAAATGAAAAAGGAAAATCTCATTTTGCTAAATCTTTTGCATAAGACAAGATATTTTAGTCTTTAAGCAAAGTAAATAATTGATTTATAAAAAAAAATTTTTAATTATTAATTTTAAATAAATTTTATAGGACGTTAGTAACACTTAAGGGCACGATTTATTCTCAAAAATTAGATTAAATAATATCGATTAATAACTTTCAAGTCATCGAAGCCAAGTTATCGATAATACAACCATTGATAAAAGAAAATAGCCCAAAAAATAAAATCAGTCGCTTCTCACAAATACAACTATTTTTAACCCAAATAAAGAGATTTCAAAAATAACAACCTAGAATAATGATAAAAAGAAATCAACTAAGGGCAAAAAAATACCTTCGATTATTTTTAAAACAGAATAAAGCTAAAAAGATATAATGCATTTAATATTTTAAAGTTCTTCTAGAATGAACGAAACAATTTATGAAAGAGATGAAAATCCTGGAAAAAAATAATAAAAAAAATATAATCATTAATCATAAAAAAATTTTATATAAAAAAATTTAGTATAGAAGGGTCTAAATAATAGTAATACAAATGTGAAATAGTAAAAATAAAAAATGGGAAAAAGAAACACAAATATAATTTAAAGAAGTCAAAATTCTCTTTAAAAGTTTTAAAAAAAAAATAAATCCTAAATTAATATAATATCTTCAGTGGAAAATGACAGTTCTTTTCTTAAATGTGAGCCAGGTTTTTTTAACTAAAATTCTAGTTAAAGATTGGCCATTAATTATAATAATTAAAATGATTTAAGTATTGATAAAAAATTAGGGGAAAAATATCTTAATATTAATGTATAAAATGACGGAAATTTACAGTAAATATAAAAATTTAACGATATTCATGATATTAGTGAACATTCCAATTCTTTGAATTCTAAAGAAAGTGAAAATGAAAATGAAATTCAAAATTAGTAGGAAAAAAATTTGGAAGTTTATGAATTAACTGAGGATAGAGATACTAATTATAATTTTTCTAACATATATCTTGATAAAAAGTTTAGTTAAAATTCTATTTAAACTCCTTAATATTAAAATTTGAAGAAAAAATTAAAAAATATAGAAAAAATGGAATCTGAGAAAAGGAAAATAACTAGTCCGAATACTGTTTTTAGCAATACAAATACAAATAGCAATTCAAATTAGCATAAAAATAAGTATAAAAATGAAAATAATAATAATTTTGCTAATCCTACATCTATTAACCATAGTTCAAGCAATTAAAATTTAGATAATAATAGCTCAAATTATATTTTTTAAAATTAAAATTAGAATTTATAAAGTAACAATAAATTAATTTTTAACGATAATTTATCTTAATAAGATATTACGCTTGATTTCGATTAAAATAATTAAAGTAATGCGAATTTAAATTTTTAAAATAACTGTAATAATAAATCAAAAAATAATTTCAGGCCAAATGGGGATTTATATTAAGACATAAGCTTTGATTATGATTTTGAATGAAGATATTAGATATGTTAATTTCAAATATTTTTATCTTTTATTTATTTCAATTAATCAAATAAAGTTATTTATTATATAATATAATTTATTTTAATATAAATGTTAATAAAAATAAAGTAAATTTAATTTAATTAGTTATATAAATAGAATTACTTTTATTACTTAATTTATAATACATACAATGTTTTTAATAATTATTAAATTTATAAATTAGAATTATATTTATTCTAATCAAAGTATAATATTGATATTAAATTAATTATAAATTTGGATTTTGATAAAAAATATATAAAAATAAATAAACTATGAATTGCATATTCATTAATAATAGAAGAGATATATACTAATATTTGAAAACATTTAATTTACAGTTTAATATAATATATCAAACTATAGAGAACATTTATTATATTAATTTATTATAAATATAAAATAAAATTAAAAAAAAACAAAAACAAATAAAAAGAATATTATGTAAAACAGCAAGCAGTTTATGTTATTACTGCCAATTTTAATGTTTTTATTAAATTTAATAAAAAGTATGAAAACGAAGTAAATATAATTATAATAAAATAATATTATCTCATATAAATACATTTATTAATATTAATGATAACATTTTTTTTTTTTAATTATAACAATTTTTGAATAGCATTGATGATTTGGAAATAAATTTTTTTATTGCGTGTGAATCAGATACAGAAACTAGTTTCTAGAATTCAGATTTACCTTCAAATTACGATTTATACTATGATAGTTAAAATTTTATTTTAGATCAAAATAATTGTACTGAACTTTAATCTTATTCTAACTCAGAAATTAATATTTTTATTGTCTATGAATATTAATAATTATCATATTGCGATTTAAAATAAATAAATGTGGATTTATCAAACTGTTTAGAATTTAATTTAAATATATAGCCAGTTTTATTGCAAGATGGAGAATTTCACACTTCAGAATAAGAAATAATTTAAAATTTGGAATTAGAAAATATTTAATTATATATTGGTTATGTTTTAAAGGTACTATTTATAATTTTCAAATTTAAATAATTTTTTTAATTTTTAAAAAATTCTTAAAGTTAGATTTTGTTTTTTATCACTTATATATTTTTTATATTATTTTACTAGTTTTTTAATAAAGAAACATTTTTCAAGCTATTAATTAATAATATAGTTAAATATAAAATTTTATATAAAAAATTTATTAGAATTTTTTTCTAAAAAAAAATGAATACATAATTGATTTTTTAATTATTATATAGTTTTATTTTATACCATTAAAATAAAAGTGTTATAAAAAATCTTTTTATACCACTTTATTTGTTGGCCGGTAAATTATTAAAATTATTAAAATTTATCTGATTTTATGCTATAAAAATATTAACAATTAATTCAATTATAATTACATTTATTTAACTAATGATAATAATTTTAAATTTATAGGTTGAAGTGAATTATATTACTTTCTTTGATTTAAACTCTTTTTTATTAATTGAACAAATTTAAAATTCGGTAAAACTGTCAAATATCGTTATTTCTTAATAAGATAGCTCAATTTCAACTTCTCTTTTAAACTATATTACTATTTAATAAGTTGATACAGTTGATATAATTAATTTGTAATTTTTCAATTTATTTAGTGATTAGCGAAATACATTAGAGTTTATAATTTTAAAGCATATAAATATATTTAATCTCAATTCTAGTGCTTTAGAAAATTTAATTATATAAGAAGGTAAAATATAACAATAAATTATAATTCATTTAAATTTAAATGTTAGAATTAATTTGATTTAAATAAATTTATAAAATAAAACAGAAAATTTTTTCTTATATTAACCATCATTTTTATTTTTAATTGTTTTATATTTATTTTAAAAAGCAATGCTTTTTAATCTTTACTAAATATAAACATCAAATTTTGATGATTTAGTGGTAGATAACATAGATACATAAAATTTTGTTATATTAGAGCAAGAATTAGTCGATAATTTATAATTTAATAATATTAAGATGTCTAATATCTATAGAGCTAACGAACTTTGCGTATAAAAATATATAATAATCATTTTTAAATTTTATAAAATATTTTAAAATTTATATAAAAACATAGTTTATAAATACGCGAAATGCTATTGATACTGTAATAATTTCAAATTCCATATTTTTAGACTTAGATTCATAAATGAGCTTAATGTATAAAAAGATTTTTTTTATTATTATTTTTAAGTTTTAATAGGAAAAATTATAAAATTTATTTTAATTAAGAAAATTTTAATTAATAAATATTTTATTTAGCAATTTAGGGGGAAATTATAAATAAATTGGAGTGTATGACTGCTAATTCAAAAATATTAATAGTTAAATTAGTCCAATTATTTTACTTAATACAGCAGTTAATTTAAACATTAATAATACAATTTTTGACGCTATAATAGGCTCAAGAACAGTATGATAAATTACTAAATTCAATTTAACAATTTTTAAATTTATAATTATATTAAAATTTAAAAAGGGAACTTATTTGGTACTTGAAGATATAGACGTATTAGAAATAGAAAACTGTAGTTTTTAAAATAGTGTAACTTAAAATGGAGGGATAAATATATAATAAATTAAAAAAGCTATTATAGGTGACTACTTAATAAAAATATAAAATTCAGTTTTTAATAACAATAGTGGGCCTTCAAACGCAATTCATTTTCATGATCTTCCACACAAAATAATTTTTGATAATATAACAGTTTCTAATAATTAATAAGGACAATCGATATATCTAAAATAATTATTAAATGAATAAACTTATTTGATAAATTCCAATTTTAAGTACAATTTTTTTGAAAATAATATTGGTTCTTGCATTTATGCTGATTATATTAGTGAATTAATTCTAGATAATTTAAATATTTCGTATAATAAAGGGCACGAACATAATTTTTATTTGTTTTATATTCTAGAATTAAAATTTACAAATAGTATAGTTTATAATAATACGGGTTACTAAAATTCAGGGATTTACATATATTTTGCTAAATTATCTGAAATAAAAGACATAACTTTTTCTTAGAACTATGCGTAAGATAAAATTCCGGCTTTAAATTTAGACAATTGTTAAAAAGCAGATATTTAAAATTTAATTTTTGAAAATAATTAATGTGATAACCAGTCCGGTGCTGTTAGAATGTCTTATTGTTCCAATAACAATATTTAAAATCTTTATTTTAAAGGAAATTAGGCTTAATCTTAAGGGTCTTCCCTTTCTATAATTTCCGGAAATAACAACAATTTTACTGATATTTATATAGAAGACTCAATTTCGCTCGTTTAGAATGGAGCTGTATATACTTAATATATAAGAGGTTATAATTTTATTAATATGACATTTATTAATTGTTAAAGTGTAGATTAAAATGGAGCTGGTATGTATTTCCACTTTGGAATTTAGATTTAAATTTTAGATTCTCATTTTTAGGACAATAAAGCAAGTATAGGAGGTGCGATTGTACTTTATGAAACTTAGGAATTATTAATTTAAAATTCAAATTTTACAAATAATTTAGCTCGGACTTATGCGGGTGCAATTTATATATTTAAAGGAAGTGTTAAGTTAGAAAATTTAATTTTTTAAGGCAATTAGGTAACTGCTAGTGGGGGGGCTCTTTATGTGGAAAATGTAGGTCTTTTAGAAATTTATAATGTTAATTTTAATAAAAATATTTGCAGTTAAGGATAAGGAGGGGCTATGAACATTTTTAATAGTGAGAAAATTGAAATTTTTAACAGTTTTTTCACTTAAAATGTAGCCAATAATGGTAATGGAGGGGCTATATTTATTAACCAGTTATAATATTTAAATATTTAATTTACAGAAATTTACGAAAATTAAAATGCAATATAAGGTGGAGCCGTATACGCAACCGACTTTGGAGAAATTAATATCGAAAGTAATTATTAAATGATTTTGAAAAAAATGTTCATTATATTAAATTTTACATATTTTTAAATATTTATTTTTTTATTAAATTTAAAAAGATACTTAAATTAAAAATCATCAAGATGATACGTTGAACTAAGGAGGTGCTTTATATTTATATATAGGGGTTAATTTTAATTTATAAAGCTCGTAGATATCGGAAAACAAAGCTTAATATTATGGTGGGGCCATTTATTTTTAAGATACATAAAGTATTGTAATTAATAATTCAACTATAAAAAATAATTTGGTATAAACTAACTTTAAAGACATAAATCCTAAAGGTGGAGGAATTTATTCTAATTAAGTTAAAAATATAACTGTAAAAAATTCATTATTTTAAGATAACTAAGCTTTTCTACATGGTGGTGCATTATATTTATTAGATGTGTAAATCGTTAATATATAAGAAGAATCAATTTTTAAAAATAATAATGTAAATAATTAATTTATACTTAAAATATATTGAATACAAATAAATTTACATATGTATATAGCTTATAAGAATTTTATTTTATATATTTTTTTTTTAACAAGGTATTTTATAATAAAGATTCTTACTAATTTTAAAAAACACCAGACTATTTAATTACAAAAGGAGGAGCTATATTTTTTTCCACTCTTTATTTAGACAACATATACTAAATTTATATAACTATATAAGAAACTATTTTTCATAAAAATGAAGCTAGTTCAGGAGGTGGGGTCATGATACAATTAGACCCAGGTTTTAAATTTACTCCTAATTTTGGAAATTTAAATTTCGAAAATAACTTGGCTGATATCGGTCCCGCTGTCAGATTTTTAGGTGATAACGAGGAATATTTTTAAAATTTGAACGAGAAATCAGATATTAAAAGTATAAATAATAAGGGAAATATATAAGGTGAGAATATTTATTGGACTTTTACATATTATGAGAAAAAAATACAAGAAAAAAGTAATGAGTTTATTTTATGCGATTCTGGTTATTTCATAAAAAATTTAAAATCTACAACCTGTGAAAACTGCATAGATAACGCGGTATGTAAAGGAGGTTACATTCCTTTATACCCGGACAAAGATGTAAATATTAAAAATAATAAAATTTATTCATCTCTAAATATAATTTAAAAATTCAAAAATAAAAATAGGAATTAATTTTAACAAGTTTTGTTTTCATTAAAATAATTTAAATTAACAAATTAATAAATTAATAAATTAAATTTAAATAAACATATATTTTATTTATTTTTATTTTTATTTTTATATTGTATTATTTATTTGTTTATTTAGTATTGGCGAACTTCTACTGATGAATTGGACCTATATTATTGCGAAAATTATAAAGAAGCTTGTCCTGGAAATGACACTTGTAAAATTGGACATACTGGTCCACTTTGCGAATCTTGCGATATTATTAATGGATACGGTCCTTTTGGAATAGAGTGTGAAAAATGTACTTCATAAGATTCTATGGTAATTTTAAAAGTTTCTTTATTATGTGTGTGTATTTTAGTCATAGTTTGTTATTAGATTTACGGGATAAAAAAAAAAATTTAAAAAAAATAATTAAGTCAAATTTTTTTTAATTTATGGGATTACCCGATTAATACTTAGAGTAATCTTTCTGGTATCATTAAAATTACTATTTTACACTGTTAAATAATCTACTTAATTGCTAGTTTTACATTGAATGTGCCTTTCGAAGTAATCACGATATTCGAAATTATAGGTAATTTTTTTTTTCTTTTTTATAAAATAAAATGTTTATAAAAATTCGATTATTTTTAAATTTAGGAAATCCCCAAACTACTTTAAGTACAAATTTAATATGTATATTAGCGAAAGACCTGGACGACCCCAAAAACGTTGACAAAGTGAATTATATTATATCTGTTTATGCTTTGTGTATTATTATAATGTTGCTTTCAATTTCTTTAATAACGGAACTAATTTTGCATGTTTTTTTTAAATTTTACAAAAGTAGGAAATAATTTTTAGACTACTTAAAATGTTCAGTTATTTGTTTTTTGATTACTGTTTAGCCAGGAATTTTATAAAACTCTTTAGAATTTGTTAAATGCAGAGAAATAGCGGGCACAAAATACAGTTCAGCTGACCTTTTTGTTAAGTGCGAATCAGATTTTTTTAAAGAAGTTGTTTTTCCTATTAATTTGGCGCTTATTATATTATTGGGGATTTTAGTTCCAGTGGGCCTGATTTTTATACTTGTTAGGGGGAATCAAAAAAATTTATTAACCAAATACTCTTTTTAAAGAAGATTTGGAGTTCTTTTTATAGAAGTTAAAAGTTAATATTACTTTTGGGATATTATTACTATGTTTTTAGTAAAAAATTAATATATATATTCAATATAAATTTTAAATTTTTTTAATTTTTTATTATATAAACTATTTTTTGTATTTTTAAGAAACTTTTAGCTGTCGGATTTAGTATTTTATTTTCTGAAAGTGTGGCAAGAAAAGGAATATTAGTTAATTTAATTCTTATTATATACCTAATTTTGTGCAAAACGATACATCCATTTATAACTTAAAAACTAAATAAATTATAAGTTTATTCAATTGTAGCTATGATTTTTACCATTTCAATAGGTATGGTTATGGATACTTTGGAAGATGATGAACAAACTACAGAATAAATACTTTCGCTTGTTATTATTTTCATTAACAGTTTTTATGCAATAGTTTCAGCTACTTATGTAGCAAAAGAATTTAGAATTCATTTTTATATATATCTAAATAAATTTAGGAATAAACTTTCTAGAAAAATAAATGCAAAAGTTTAAAAGGAAATAAGTAAAATAAGGGCAACTAAATTAAGATGGATTAAATTAAGACTTATGATAAGAAATTACATAAAAAATGAAAAAGGAAATTCACACGTTTTCAAATCATTTGTATAATATTAGATATTTAACTCTTTAAATCATGTAATATTTTGTAGATTTTAATAAATTTTTATATTTATAACTAATTTAATTTTTAAAAAATAATTATAAGGGAAAAAATAACTTGCAGCAAAATAGAATAAATAATATAACCTAATAACTTTCTTTCCATAATAGTCAGCACAACCAATCAGAAAATAAATAATAGAAAATAACGCTTAAAAACCAAGATCAATCTAATATGTTAAACAGCACAAAAATAAATTTTGACAAAGACATAAATAACTTAGTAGCTAAAATTAAATAATATTCACCAAACAAATCTTTATAATCTTTTCTTAATTTTAAAAATTTTTAACAAAATGAAAAATGTAATAGTAATTAACTATTAACCAGTCCTTCAAAATAAAATTAAGCGAATAATAACAAAAATTAAAAAGATTCTCCATAAAAATAAAACTAACATTTAAATTTGAGCAATAATGAAGCAACATAAGGATAAATAAAAAAAAATGAAGAAAATTTAATTTAATATTAAAATTCTAGCAATAAATTAAACCAAGAATATTAATAAAATGATAATAAAAATTAAAATAAAAGTTTAGATGATATAGAGCAGAACAAAATAATGGAAAGTATAGATAAATAATAAATTTTTTAATTTGGTTAAAATATTTTGGAAAAAGAAAAGTAAATTTAGTAAGAGAATTAATTTAAACCCAAAAATTCTTCTGAAAATTCTTCAAATTAATAATGTATAATTGATAATTCATCAATTAATTTTGAAATTTATTAAAATTAATTGGATAAATAAGGTTCAATTTAAACCCCCTAATATTCTTATTTAAAAAAATAACTGCTATAAATAGATGGTAGTAAAAATAAAAATTAGAATTTTAATTTTAAAGATAATTCTGATTAATCTCTTGATTCTAATAATTTTATTAATTATAACTTAAAAAATAAAAAAATTTTAAATGATTAATATGATTCTTAAAAAGATATCACTTTAGATTAAGAACTCAATAATTAAAGCAATATGAAATTAAAAAATTACAATAATATGGATGATATTATTTTATAAAAATCTAATTAATATAAGCATCAAGGTGATTCTAATTAAGATATAAGTTTTGATTTAGAATTTTATTGATTTTTCATTATATTTTTAAATATTGTAAAAGATTTTATGCTTAAATATTTAAAGATTTTATGTTTTTATATATCTTGAACTTAAATTAGTTATATAATATATTTTTTATACTATACAGTATTTTAAATTAATTATTAATTTAATATTCCTCTTATGATAGTATTCTAGACAAATATCGTCGAAATCTATTTATCTTTATAAAATTTAAAAAAAAATTATAAAATAGAAAATAAATTCAAAATAAACTAATGGCTTAAACACAGCCCCCAACTACAGGAAAAGTAGTACTTCATACAACAAAAGGAGACTTAGATATTGAATTATGGTGCAAAGAAACTCCTAAAACTTGTCGAAATTTTATTTAATTATGCATGGAAGGTAAATAAATTTAATTTAAATTTTGAGATAAATAAATAAATTAAATTTAAATAAAATAAAATAAAATATATTTAATAGTTTATTTATTTGTTAAAGACTTTCTATTTATATACTTAATCTTTTTATTATTATTATATTAAAATTTTAAATTATTTTATTAAAGATATTAATTATATTGTTAAAATGATTTTATTATATAGGATATTATAATAATACTATATTTCACAGACTTATTAAAGGATTTATGATTTAAGGAGGAGACCCTACTGGTAAAGGAACAGAAGGGGAAAGTATTTATGGGGGAAAATTTTAAGATGAATTTCATTAAAGACTTAAATTTAATTACAGAGGTTTAGTCGCAATGGTATCTTAAATATTAAAATTATTAATATAAAAAATAAATCTTAAATATAGTATAAAACTTTGAATTTATTTATTTATTAATTTATTGGTTTTTAATTTTAAATTTTTGATTTTTTTAGGCTAATACAGGAGTTCCTAATGATAACGGTTCATAGTTTTTTATAACTTTTGATTAATGTGAATGGCTGAATAAAAAACACACTATATTTGGAAAAGTCATAGGAAATACTATTTATAATTTATAAGAAATGCAAGATTTAGAAACTAATGATGTCGATAGACCTATAGATCCTCCAAAAATTTTAAGTGCAGATGTAAATATTTATTAAAAATATATATTTATATGTTTAAAAAAATTTATTTTTCTGTAAATAAATTAAAATAAAAAAATTAGATAATTTAGAATTATTTCGATGACATAGTTCCTAGAAATTTGAACAAAGATAAATTGTTGTATAAAAAAGACGATGATGAAGAAGAAAGTAGCGACGAGGATGAAGAAACAAAGAAAAAAAGAGAAGAATTAATTAGAAAAGCAAAATAAAAATTAAAACCTAAAAAAAATAATAATTTACTTTCATTTGAAGATGATGATGAAGAAGAAGAGGAAGAAGAAGAAGAAAATTAGGAATTTCAAAAGCCCTAAGCCAAAAATTAAAAAAAAGGAATAGTTTCTTCTCATGACGTAGTTGATAATGAAGTATTTAGTAAAGAATACGCAGTTGATTTGGAAGAAATTAAGTAATTATATTAAATTATATTTATAAATGAAAGTCTAAGTTTATATCAAATTTTTTATAAAAAAGAAAAATCAGAAAAAAATGGTAAAACAGATAAATAAGATAAAGAACAGAAAATAGAAAGATCGTTTTTTTAGGCTAATACAGGAGTTCCTAATGATAACGGTTCATAGTTTTTTATAACTTTTGATTAATGTGAATGGCTGAATAAAAAACACACTATATTTGGAAAAGTCATAGGAAATACTATTTATAATTTATAAGAAATGCAAGATTTAGAAACTAATGATGTCGATAGACCTATAGATCCTCCAAAAATTTTAAGTGCAGATGTAAATATTTATTAAAAATATATATTTATATGTTTAAAAAAATTTATTTTTCTGTAAATAAATTAAAATAAAAAAATTAGATAATTTAGAATTATTTCGATGACATAGTTCCTAGAAATTTGAACAAAGATAAATTGTTGTATAAAAAAGACGATGATGAAGAAGAAAGTAGCGACGAGGATGAAGAAACAAAGAAAAAAAGAGAAGAATTAATTAGAAAAGCAAAATAAAAATTAAAACCTAAAAAAAATAATAATTTACTTTCATTTGAAGATGATGATGAAGAAGAAGAGGAAGAAGAAGAAGAAAATTAGGAATTTCAAAAGCCCTAAGCCAAAAATTAAAAAAAAGGAATAGTTTCTTCTCATGACGTAGTTGATAATGAAGTATTTAGTAAAGAATACGCAGTTGATTTGGAAGAAATTAAGTAATTATATTAAATTATATTTATAAATGAAAGTCTAAGTTTATATCAAATTTTTTATAAAAAAGAAAAAAAAGATAAGTTGAAGAAAAAAATTAACAAAAAATAGAAAATTTAAAAAATAAACTCAAAAGAGCTGGTAAAAATATAGATTTTGACTAAAAAAGCAAAAAATTTATGTCTAATGAAGGAGAGGCTTTAAAAAAATTAGTAGATTAATCTTCAAATAAAGATATAAAAGGTTATAAAACTCGTAAAAATGAATAAACTGGAAAATTGGAGTTTTATTGGGACAGTTAAGATTCAAACAATTCAGATTCGGATAACGATTCTTCAGAAAGTTCTTCAGACTCTGATGATTATGAAAATGAAGAATAAAAGTAAAATTTAAAAAAAAATATAAAAATTTCTAATTATATAAAATTTAAAGAAAAATAAGACAAAAATAAAAAGAAGAATATGAAAATCTTAAATTAGACGTTTTGAAATTTAAATCTGCTGGTTTAGGTAGTAAAACTGCTAAAATAGTAAAAACAAATTAATAAATATCAAATTTAAATAAAACATGAAATTATATTTACTATTTTTACATGATTTTATAAAAACTAGGAAAAAATGATAAAAGATGAAAAAAAATTATAATCAAATTTAGAAAAAAGAAAATAGAAATACATAAAATAAAAAGAGGAGGAAAAAGCTAATATTTTAGGTAAATTAGACGAATTTAAGAAGAAATTACAATCAAAAGATGTAAAAAGTAAAAAAAATAGTTGGTTAAACCATATTCCTTAATTTCACATAGACAGTAGAAGGGCTTATGAAATAAGTGAAAAAAAAAATAAATCCCAAGATATAGTCTCAGATTCGGCATATAGAAAAGACAAAGATGGAAATATAATTTAATGAAAAATATTTAATCAAATTTTCCATTTTTATAAAATTTTTTTACTAAAATTCTTTATATACTAGTAAAAAAAATTCAAAATTAGCCAATTATTTAGCAATAATAAAAAAATAAATATAATTTCTATTATTTGAAAAAAAAAAATTTAGAATTAAAATAATTAGAAGAAAATAAATAATAATTTTCAAAATGAATTAAAGTTAATAAAAATTAACTAAATTAGAAGAAGAAAAATAAGAATATGAAAAAAATTACGAGCAGATTCAGTAAGAGCTTTATAACGAAAAAACCAATTAAAAAAGTTATGAAGATTTTAATTTTTATAACTCTTTTTAATTAGAAAGAAATAACTATATTTAATTGACAAAATTATTTTAATAAAATGTGTTGTAACCAGAATTTTAAAGGTCAAAATAAGCTGCATTAACACTTATTTTTCTTCCAGCTTTAGTCAATTCTTATTATGTATTTATAAGGCCATATAGTGTAATATATAATAATATATATATAATAATAAATATAATATAAATGTATATATATATAAAATTATAAAATATAATTAAAATTTATGTTTTTAAATTTATGGTATATAATTTATGGTTTATTTTGTAAATTATAAGTAGTTTCTTTTTTAATAAAATAATTTTTAATAGGTCCTTAAAAATATTATGAGAGTAGGAAGCATTTTAGGTAGTTTTGCCAATTTATAAATGAGTTTAAATAGAGATTTTAAATAATTAGTTGAGCAAGATTCAAAATTAGGTAATTAGGCCAGAAAATATCTTTAAAATATTTCATATAATGATATGTCAATCCCATCCTTTGAAAATGAAACTGATTAAATTTTAGGTAAATAATTTATAAAATAAAAATAAATTTTAATTTTATTTAATATATTTAATAAATTAATAGAAAAAAGAAAAGGGCCGAACTGATATTTCCTAAGTACAATAATAAAGCTGCTATTACTAATTTATATTGCTCAAATTTAAAATTTTTATAAAATGAGTAATAGTTATTAAAATTTTAATTTAATTATATAATAATTTTTATATGCTTAAATGTTATTTTATGATTCTAATATTTTATCTTATATAACTTCATTATATAATTAATTAGTCTTCTTTCTGTAATAGTATATTCAATATTCTATAAAATTATGGCAAATATTTTCTTATAAATTCTTTATTAATTATTAAAAATAAAGGTAAATTTAAATAAAAATGGAAATTAATTTTAATCAATAACAAAATAAAATAACAAAATAGCCAGAAAAAAACATATACTTTTATAAATATATTGGAAATAATTAAGTTTCATTTTAGCTTTAAAAATTTCCTAAAATATTTGAATTGCTACACGTATGCAACACCATATCTAATTTAAATGAATATAAAAATAATAGATAAATAATTTAAAACTAAAGCGATAATGATAATTACTTTACTAATTAATTACAAAAGCTTAACATTATTTTAGCAGAAAATAGCTTAAGTGAAATTATTATTGATTTTTCAAGTATTTAAGAAGAAGAAAATTATGAATTAATTTAGGTTTACTTTTAATAATTAGAATAAGTTTTTAAAATATTATATTTAAGATTATAAAAATAATAAGAATAATAATAGCAAGAAAATTAAAATACAGGATTTTTCAGATTAAAATTTAAAATATAAATTTAAAATTTTAATTTGGACCTTTTTATATTTTGTGTAGAAAATTTAATTTCTTAGATTATTTAAAAATGTAAAAATATGGAAATTTAAATTTTAACAACCCGATTTGAAGTTTAGGACTAGCTAGAAAATGATGAAGAAGTCAAAGAAAGTTATGATAATCATATAGCTTAACAAATATAGACAATTTTTGCAATTTTATCTCAAAATAAATAAAAAATTTATAGTTCAACAAATAAAAAACCTGAAATACTATAACAATTTTCTTTTATTTTACAAGAATAAAATAAAATAAATAATAAAAAACCAAACACACTCCAATAAATTAAAAATATAAATATATTTAACAAATTTTAGATTTAAAATTAAAACTTAAGTTAAATTTTAAAGTAATACTAGTTCGAAAATAGGAAAATTTAATAAATTTTAAGAGAAATCACAATTTACAAGGTAAAAAATAAAATATTCTATTTTTTTGTATTTTCATGTCTTATAAAATTTTGTAAAATACCTTTGATAGTTTGTCAATATAAATACATTTGCTTATAAATTCGTAAAAATTTGGTTTTACTAATCACCATAATAACCAAAAAATATAATAAGTTTATATTTATTTTATGATTTGAGATTTAAAATGACAAATTATATAAGATATTTATTTAATTATATTTTAAAATATATACATTTAGGTCTTATCTATTTTTATACTAATAAATTTTATTATTTTTTATAGATTAAAATTAACTCAAATAATTTAGAAATTTTCAAAAAAATTTAAGAAATTTTTATAGGCAGAAAAAATCACTTTAAGAATTTAAAATAAATTCATTTAGACATAGAAATTAACAGGTTAGAAAATTTTATTTCCATTGAAAATTTAGCCATTTTTATTTCAAAATTCTAGGATATAGAAATATACTATACAATTAGTTTTAGCTCAGACAATAGTACTTTACTGAAATAAGGTTTAAACCTCATATCTATAGAAAATATTGTAGAAATTTAACTTAAACAAATAAACCTAAACAGTATATAAGTAAAAAAAAAAATAAAAAAAAAAAATATATAAAACTGAATATGTTTATTAATACATTGAAATATTATTTAAAAGAATTTAAATGAACTAGAAAAGCTTTAAAATCTTACTAAATTGGAGATCACTTTTGATAATTTTGCATAAAATTTTAATTTCATTGAAGAAAATAGATGTTTTTTTTAAAACTAATTATAGTTTAAAATATATTAAAAAATCATAAAAAATTCAAAAAACCTGAAATCAATAAACTTGACCATTCTCAAGCTTTCTGAAGAATAAAATGTTGAAGCAGAACTAAATTGCTTATCTCTAATTTCTAACTAACACCTAAAATTAACTCATATATGTTATAATATAATGATAATAAATAAAAAATAATAATCAATAGACACATTATCATATTACAATTTTTAGGAAGAAAATTAAAATAAAATATAAAAATTTATATAGAAGTAAAAATTTCCTCCATATATAACAGTTATAGACTCGCTTTTTCTTTTTAAAGGCAATAAAAATTTACTGTAATTTATCGAAAAATAGACATTTTTAATAAGTATAAATTTAGAATAAACAAAAAATTCTTATAATTATTAGGGATATCTTAACCATATAATAGATAATAATTTCTCATAAATAAATAATTATAATTTTATCCATATATAAAATAGAGAATAGCTGGATATATTTAATAAAAATATATGTAAATAATTAAAAATTAGAAAAAAGAAATTAATAAATTAATTATAGGTTTACAAGTCTATTTAGCAATTAAAAAGATAAGAATACTTCAATGATTTAATCTTTAATTTTTTAATTTGAAATATTATTCACAATTTTTAAAAAGTACATACTATTATATATTATATTTAAGGCTATTAGTTAATAATTATTATTATACTATCATTAAAATATTCTAAAAATTTTAATATAAGAATATTTAATTTTTTTTATAATATTTATTATAAAAATATATTGAACCTATAAAAAATAAAAATAAAAATAAAAATGGACACCGAAAAACCCTAAAAATAATAGAAAAATAAAAAAACCTAAAAATAAAAAAACAAAGAGCAATAAAGTTAAAAAAAAAATATACAAGAAATAGAAAACCATTAAAATGTAATAACAAATATAACAAGAACCTAAAAAAATAGTAAAATTTTAAAAAATCACATAGAAAAAGACCAAAAATTTGAAAAATAAGCTCCTACAAAAATAATAAAACAGACTGGATTTACAATAAATTAAAAGGAAAATTTTGAAGAAAAAAAAGAAATTAATGATATAATTATAAAAAAATTAGGTAAACTAAATTAAAAATATAAATATATGTTACTTTTTTTAATGTTAAAAATATTTTTATAATCTATATAATAAATAAATTAGATAATTAAGAACCAAATAAAGAAATTGAAAAAAATGATGAATAAAATATGCTTTCTGAAAATTAATAGAATTATTATAAAATTATAGATTTAATTCCTTAAGAAAGATTTTAAAATAAAAAAGAATTTTTAGTTGACTTTAAAAAAAAAATTTAATCTCAAAAAATGAAAAAAAGTCTTCCTTTAAAAGACCAAATCGACCAATAAATTGCACAAGTTAAATTCTCTTTGCTAGAAAGTTAAAAATGGGTTAATTTTGACTTTAATGGGTCTGAAGTAGAAGACCTTTAAAAAAAATAAAAGTAAGATTATTAAAACTTTAAAAAATATTTATTTATTAATTTATTTTACTTAAATGATAAATAATTTTAATAAAATTTAATAATTATTCTATTAAGGAATTTTTCTTCGTTTTTAATTGCGTTTTCATAAACATTGCTTTATTATTCCAAATAAATAAATAAAATTTGGCTTAATTTCACTGATTATAAAAAAGCTCATTCTATTCATAAGACAGCATTAAGTGTACTTTTCGATGCTATTAAATTTATTTAATGGGAAAAACATCAATAAAATTTAAAAAAAATTAATCATCCCGATTTTAAGCCTAATTATATTTCTTTAGTGGTTTAGTTAATGTAAGATTCTTTTAAGAAAACACGTTAAGTTAAGGATAAAAATAATGAAGAATAAGATGTAAATTATACTAAATAATATAAGAGATTAAAGATAATTAATTTTTATATATTTTTGGAATAAATTTTAATTTAATTAAGATATCTTTATTATTATTTTTATTTTTGATAAGTAGTTAGAACCTTAAGATTTGGAGCTAAATTCTTAAGAATATATTAAATTACCCTTAAATAAATAAAATTTATTAAAATATAATTAATAAACAAGAATCGAATGTTTAGATTATTTTTTAGAAAATATAGAAGGATTAGTGTTAATAAATAAGTTTGGTCTACTTTTAAATAATATTCCATTTAAACCAAATTACTCCAAATTACTTTGTGATGTATTTAGGTTAGGATTATAAATAAATTTAATATTAAATATTGTTATAAAAAAATAAAATATTCTATAAATTAAATAAATATTAAAAATATAATACTTATATAAATATTAAAAAATTTATTAATATAATTTAATTTATGTAGGAATTAATTTTTAAACTTAAAAGAACTTAGTTTATAATTTGGACAAAAGGATCAAAAACAAATATCTGTAGAAAATCAGTAAGATTTAAAGTCTTATTTAAAAGATGCTTAGATATATAAATTGTCATTAGATATTCAATGTGCCTTTGAAAATATAGAGGATTTTTTTTTGTCTATTTTTTCTAAACCGAAATTGGTCGTCTATATTTCTTATAATTTTAAGTAATTTTTTAAATAATAATTAAATCTAATTAAAATAATTTTTTATCTTAGTTTCAATGTTATCAATAAAAATGAGAATCTTATAGATTAAGTTATAAACTTGGAATAGCAAAAATACCTTTATAAGTTAAATTTTGACTGTTAAAGAATTTCTTACCCGACTAAAAAACATTAACCGACAAAATAATATTTGGGTAAAAAAATTATATAAATTAAAATAAAATAAAATATACCTTTAAATGTCTTTCTATATTTGAATTTTAGACATTTAAATATTTATTAAAATATTAATAATTTAAACTTAAACTAACTATAATTAAAAAAAGATAAAGCCATATAAAGTAAAACATATTTAAAAAGTCTTGAAATTTCTGATATAAAGCCTAGTTAAATGTAAATAGAATATCTATGTTTTAAAAGTTATCACCATAAAATTTTGCTTCATAAACTTATAGCTCTTAAATAAAGCAGATTATACAAAAACTAATATTTTAGGAAAGAAATTATTTTCTCTATTTTTGAATACGATTGGATAAAAAAATTATGAAGCAAATTTATAAATGAATATATAATTTATTAGATTATAATATATGAAATAAAATATTATATAACATATTATAAATATATATATAAATCTACTCTTCTCATTTGGTTAGTAAAGATAGTATTTTAGTGGCTAATAAGACAATTGGACGAATTAATTATTTCGCAATAACTTAAAATAAATTAAAAAAATACCAATAAAACAAAACAAAAAAACAAAAAATATTAAAAAAATCAAAGAAATAAATATAAATAAAAATAAAAATTTAGGAAATAATTATTAAAAATGTCAAAATCGTTATCTTTTAAATTACAGGAAAAAATTCACGAAATTTACAATTCGGAAGAGGATAAATTAAAAGTAGGGGAACATTATATTTTAGACAAGTTAAAAAGTTCAGTTTAATATAAAAGAACTCCTTAAGAGCTATTGACAAAATAAATATAAATTTTTTTCGAATCAATTGGAGTTGACATTTCTAAAAAGAAGAAAAATACTTCTTTAAATAATTAATTACCTTACGTTAAAAAAGCAAAAGAAAAATAAAAAGAAAGCAAAAAGTAAATATAAGAAAAAATAATTATATATGATAGCAAATTTTTTTTTTAATATTATAGAAATTTTTTTATAATTTTTTTTAGAGTTTTTAATTATAGTTTAAATTTAAATTTAACTTTTATTTTTTAGGTTTATTGTAAAGTTTATTTTTTAATTTTTATTTTTTATTTTAGTATAGGGGAAGATGATCAAATAAATGATTAAATTAAGAAAAAAATGAAAATTTAAACTTAGACTATAGAAGAACAAGTTGAAGAAAATATAAAACATATACTAGGTTTGGATTAATTGGGAGGAATTAGTGAAATATTATAAAGTATACATGATCATATATATTTACCACTTTCCAGTTAATATATTTTCACAAAATTAAATGTTAAACCCCCAAAAGGTAAAAATTATTTATAAATAGTTCATAAATATTTTTAAATAAATAAATGAAAAAATAAGGTTTTTTTAATTATTTTTTTAATTTAGGTTTAATGATTACAGGTCCTGCAGGAAGTGGGAAAACTGCGTTAGCTTTAGGAATTTGCAAAGACATTTATTAAAAATTTAAAGTGCCATTCTATTATAAAACTTCTACCGAATTGATAGGTAAATAAAAAGATTAAAAGATTAAAAATAAAAAATAATATTTAAAAAGCATTTAAAAAGAATTTTAAACATAAAATGACATTTATCAAACGTAAAAAATTGATAATTTTTAGGAGGAATTTCTGGAGAATCAGAGAAGAATCTAAGGTCGCTTTTCAAAGAGGCTGCTTAAACAGCTCCTTCTTTAATTTTTATAGACGAAATCGACGCAATTGCGGGGAGCAGAGAAAAGGCTTCTAAAGAAATGGAAAGAAGAATAGTTTCTGAGCTTTTAAGTTCCTTAGATAAATTGCCGCCTAACGTTTTTATTATTACAGCGACTTCAAGAGCAGATTATTTGGAACAAGCTGTGAGAGGAAGATTTGACAACGAAATTGTGCTTAAAATTCCGAATGACGAATAAAGACACGAAATTTTGGTGAAATTGACGAAAAATAATCCTTTACATTCAGAAATTGACTTGCTTGAGTTTGCTAAGAGAACGCCGGGGTATGTGCCTGCTGATTTGACTGCTTTGATTAGAAAGGCAGGCGTTGTTGCAGTTTAGAGAATTGTAGATGAAATTGGAATTAGAAAAACTTTGGAAAGTGCGGGTTAAAAGAGACTTGAGAAAATTAGGAGAACTAGTAAAGATTTGATTGAAGTAGAAGAAAATAATTAAGAAGAAAATAGTTAAAAAGAAAATAGTTTAGATTAATAAGAAAAAGAAAAATAATAGGAATTAGAATAAAGTTAGAGTTAATAACAGCAATCAACTAAAATTGAAGAAGAAGATAAAAACAAAAATGTAGAAAAAGATTTGTAAAATAATTAATAAGATATAGAAGAAGATCAAAATTAAAGTGAATCTGAAGATTGCAACGATGAAAGTGAATTATCAGTTAATTAAAAAATAATTGAACAAAATTAGTAAAAATTCTATATTAACAAAGTAGATTTCGAAAAAGCTCTTACTTTGGTTTAACCTACAGGTAATTATTTTTATAATTTTCCAAAAATTTAATAAATTTAGATGAATTTAAAATTTAATTATTTTTGTGTTTTTTTTTTAAGAAATTTAATTTTATATTTTATTTTTTTTTAAAATAAAAATAGGTAAAAGAGAAGGATTTACTACAATTCCTGAAGTAAAATGGGAAGATATCGGGGGATTAGATGTTTTAAGGTCAGATTTATATAATAACATTATTTTACCTATTTAAAAACCTGAAAGATTTAAAATGTTAGGTTTAAATTCTCCTGCTGGAGTTCTGTTATACGGTCCTCCTGGTTGTGGAAAAACTCTTTTAGCTAAAGCTGTTGCAAATTCTAGTAGGGCTAATTTCATAGCTATTAAAGTAAAAATTAATGTTTATATTATTATATTATTATATTTTTATTTTTAATTTTAATTTTAAAATAATATTTTTTATAAAGGGACCAGAATTATTAAATAAATATGTCGGAGAAAGTGAAAAAAGTGTTAGAGCTTTGTTTGCAAGAGCCAGAGCTTCTTCTCCGTGTGTTATATTTTTCGATGAAATTGATGCAATTGTCCCTAAAAGAGGAACTGATGGAAATTAAGTATAAAAAATAATAATATATTTTAAATAAAAATATCGAATTTAATTTAAAATTTAACTATTTTGAAAATTAAATGTTATATATACTTCTTAATTTTTAAACTTTAAATTACTTTAAAGGTAACTGAAAGAGTTGTGAACAGTTTATTAACTGAATTATAAGGAGTTGAAGATAGAAAATAAGTTTATGTTATAGCTGCTACTAATAGACCTGATATAATTGACCCTGCACTTTTGAGACCAGGAAGATTAGATAAATTATTATACGTTCCTTTACCGGATTAAAAAGACAGATTAAGTATTTTACAAGCGAGTTCAAGAAAAATGCCTATAAATACTCTAGTTAATTTCGAAGAAATTTCTAAAAAAACAAAAAATTATTCGGGAGCTGATTTGGCTGGTATGGTGAAAGAAGCCGCCCTTATTGCTTTGTTAAAAGAAAAAAATGTAAGGAAATAAAAAATTAAAAAAAATATTAATTTTCATTAAATTTAATATTTTTATTAGGAAATAGATTAAGAAGATTTAAATGAAAGTTTCACAAAAAGTTCGCCCAGTTTATCGTAAGAAGATATTTATTCTTATGAAAAGTTATAAAAAAATTTATTATAGTAAAGATAACATATCACAAAAGTTTGAGAAATAATTTACCTTAAATAAATTTAATATTTAAACTTTATATTTATATTAATAAATATATAATTATTATTATAACTTTAGGTTTAATTATAACTTACTATAATTTTACTAAACAAATAAGATTATATTTTAATAATAATAATTTCTCCATCAGAATTAATTAATTCGAAATTTATAATTTTATTTAGAATTTAAACCACTTATTTATGTTACTCTTTATCACAGCAATTTAAATTTCAAAAAAAAAATATATATTGTATAAAATAAACAAAAAAAAATAGGGTAGATATAGAGATATGGAAAAAAAAAAGCTGGATCAATTATTTATATAATATCCAATAAACTAAAAATCAAATTTCTAATTGAATGACTTAATAATTATAGAAAATTTTGAACAAATTCACTATTAAGATAATATAAAAAACTAATTTATTAACAGAGAAATCATATATCTTCATTTTATTTTCCAAAACTAACAAATAAACTACCTTAAAAAGTTATCTTAAAATTCTGATTTAAATTAAAAACAATAATAAAATTTAATGGAAAATTTATAAAAACTTGAAAAAAATACAAAAACTGAAGAACTAAATTTTATTTTAAATTAGCTTATTTAAATAAATCTCAATAATATACTATAAAATTTCAATAATCTTAATTTTTCCAATCCTTACTAAAATTCCTAAAATTAAATTCATTTATAAGCAAATAATAAAACCCAAAATTAGTCAAGTAAAAAATTTATTTAAATGTTAAAAATTATTATATATTAAAAATTTTGTATAAATAAATAATTTAATTCAGTTTATTTTTTTAATTATAGCTTGATTTCCATCGATATTTCAAATCCTAAACAAAAATATAGGCCTGTTAAAACTAGAGTTACAATAGTAAAATAAATGTGATAATTTAAGTTTGAATTAATAAATTTGGGAAATTGAAGACATTTTATTAAAAAAATTCATCAACTAAAAAATTAGAGTACATGTGCTAAAAATTCAAAACAAAAGAAATTTGTTACCTATAAAAAATGATTCATAAAAAAACAAAAATTAAAGTTTATCGTAGCCTATTTTTTCAAAAACCTTGAAAGAACTTATAATAAATAATAATCTTTTTTTTTATTTAAAATATTTAGAGAAAATAGAACTTGTCATAAATTTACCTTAAAATAATTTTTAATAATAATAGTAATAGTAATTTAAAAACTAATAAATATAGGATATAGTTTATTTTTTTTAAATATTCTAAGAGTAGTGTAATTTTCAATGTATTTCTTTAAAAATTTAAAACAATATAAAATTTTCACTTAAAATAAGTCCTTTTAAATTTAATTTCGACCAGATTTTTAACACATTTACCCTTGAAATTTAGACACTTTAGTAAGATTTAGATTAATTTACCTTAGATTTTGTATTCCAATTAATTAATTATTTAAGCTAAAATTTGGCCCTTTTAAAAATGTTAAAACAGTTAAAGATATTTTAAATCGAATTTTAGTTATTAAAATTATAAAACTTAAACTTAAAAATATTTAATGATTTACTTTAATGTATATACGAATTATTGAAAGCTTACTATTTTTAAGAATTTAAACTCTTAGTTAATATAAATTTACCTAATTTAGATTTTCTTACTAATTAAAATGAATAAAATATAGATCAATAATAATAAAAAGATACATAAATTTATTCAAACGCAATAATAGACACTTTAATGCAAATTCTTTAGGGAAAACATAAATTAAAAAATTAAAAATCTGGAAATTTGTCAAATATCCTATTAATATTTCAAGACAAAACCAAATCATTTTAATAAATTTTTTAAGTATAAAAAAAAATATAAAAGTAATAGAGAAACTAATAATAATATCAAATAATAAATTAGATAAATTTTAACTCGAATTTTGATTAAAATTAAAAAGAAATAGTATTTTTCAATTTAAATTAAAAATAGAAAACTTTAAGAAATGCAAAAAATCATGTATATTTAAAATTTAGTCCTTAAATAAGTACAGTATAATTTAATAAAATATTTTTGTTAATATAAAAATAAATGATAAAAATAACTTTAGAATAAGATTATTAGGAAATTAATGTTGAAAAATAAGAAATATAAGTAAATTAATAAGAATAACTTTTAACTTTTACTTTGGATTTTTCTTTTATAGATAATTTTGACACATATGAAAAGCAATAAATTTTACCTGAGTTCAACAATTTTTTTTAAAAATTTAAGTAAAAAATTGAAAAACTTTAAGTTTACATAAATAATATTGTAGGTTCTTAAAAATAGCTTAATATTCTTTATAATTTTTTTAAAAGTTTTGGCTTAAAAAATTTATCTCTTTAAAATCTAACTCTTAATTTAGGAAATATTAAATAAATAAAGTAAAACAATCTGAAAAAATTTCTATAAGGAATCAATAATTTACCCTTTTTATTTCCTAAATTGTCCAAATTTAATTTTGAAATAAATTATTTTTACTCTAGTTTACTAGTTTATTTGTAGGCAATACTAATACAAAGAGTAAAATTAATTACATTTCTTAATTTATATTTTAAATTTATTTAAATGACTATTATTTTTATTAATTAATTTATTTATTTTAAGAATAAACATTTAACAAAAATTTCGCTAGTAATAAAAGAAATTGATACAATGGATTTAAGAAACTTGATAAATTTTACAAAATTTTTAAAATAAAATCTTTTTCCCAACTTAAGAAAATTCAAACTTTTTATTCCAAATTTCCTAACAAATTTTAAAATAAAATAATTAGACTAGAATAAAAGCAAAAATTATATTGGTTTAAAAATAGATTTTCATAACTTAAAAGGACAAGAACTTTTTAATTTTCACTCATTTTTATAATTTTACATAAATTAAACTTAGAATTTTTTGAAAAATGAATGTGAAAATTTTTATTTGTGCTTAAATGAAAATAATCAAATAAAAAACGAAATTTGTAATGATGTAATATAATTACTACCTTCAATATTTAATTTTAAATTGTAATTATATGTTCAAGATTTAAAAATATATAATATATCAGATTATCGGCCTATTATCAATTTAGAATAATAAGATGATAATTTCAATATTTTAGAAGACTAAATAATAACATATAATCTTTAGAATTTAATTGAAAAAATGCATTTATTTGAAAATTTAAAATTTCGAGAAAGCATTGAGATTTAGTTTAGATATTTAAAACTTAAATATTTACATAGTTTTAAAATAATTACAATAAAATTAGAGTACAAAAAATTCCAAGCAAAAGTCAGAAAATTTGAAAATCAATTGCTTTAAAATTAATCTTAAAAAATAATTTAAAATTTTGTCATGGAATAACTTCTTTATTTAATTTTAATAATAAATTAAAATTTTTCAGGAAATTAATAATAATAGCAATAATTTTAATTTAAACTTGAATTTATTGTATATAATTTAATAGGTAATGAAAATATAACAGAATTTCTTTAAATTTTCACAATTTAACTAAAAAACTTTAGTTTACAAATTAATTAAGTTTTTTCCATAAATTTAATTTTGAATTTCCAGCTTAAAAATGAATCTAAAGCAGAAAATATTGTATTAAACTTAAACAGTTAAACTTGTGAATAAAATTTAAAATAATAATTAGGAAATTATAGAAATTCAATTGCTTTAAAATACACTATTTAGCAACTTTATTCATAATTAGTATAATAAAATAAAATTTCTACAGTTAAAATTGTGGAAATTTAATAATAAAATAGAAATAAAGAGTAAAAGTGCTTAGAATTTAAAATCAGCTAATATTATAAATATATATTTTAAATACTATATTAAAAATATTCTTTTCAAATCTCATGTATTTAAGATTTATTATAATTCTTTTGAGAAATATAAAATTTAATTTTTTCCAATTTATATCATTTATTTATAAAAATGTACTGTATATAAAAAAAAACTTATATTAATTTTTATTGAATTATTATATTGTGTATTATAATTATAGTTCTTTAAATATTGATTAAATGCATAACTTTTTCTACGAAAAACTTATAACCACATAAAAATAACAAAAAAACAAAAAATTTTTATTTTTACAAATATTAAATATAATTAGAATAAAAAAATAAGTGTCTATAAAAAAAAAAAATGAACGCCAGTTAAAACCAAAATGTGGACCAAATGTAAATGAGTTATTAGGATGAATTTTTAAATTTGGATGAAAATTAGGAAGAAGGGGAAGAAAATTAATAGATTTTTCCATTATATACTTAATTTTATGAATAAGGAGTTTATAGAATTTCTGAAGATTAATTGAAAATTTAGAAAAAATATTATGGCAAATTAAATTAATAAAAAAATTCAATTTAGCCTATGGGTTAGCGTTCATTTTTTGGCGGAAATTTAAATTTAGGTCAGATTAACACTTATTAATCAATAAAAACTTAGAATTAAATAGATTAAGTTTAGGAATTAAAGTTGCATTTGGGAGAAGAATTAAGAGATTCTTCTTTGATTGTTTCTGGTGTAAAATTTATAAATTATATTTATATAAAAATAAAAGTAAAATTTAGGATGAAAAATTAGTTAATGATATTAAAATAAACAGATTCTTCAAATTTTATTATTATTTTTTCATCCAATTAATTGTGTTTAGATAATTTAATTTTTTTTTTTAATATTTTGAAAAGATAATTAGCTCTATTTTGAAAAAATGTGAGCAGCTAGCTTATGAAAGGTACATAGATCAGTCAGTTGATACTTATTCCGCGAAAAAAACTATTTAATTTGTGCAAAAATTAGTTGAAGGTGATTTAGTTGAAGTTGACGAGCACATAACAGAATCTTAATAATTAATAGCAAAAGAAGATGAAGAACCCGTAAAACACACATTTTTAAAATTAGCTCATTTTTTTATAATAAAAATATTATTTAATATTTTTTAGTAAAAACCGACAAAAGAGGCCTGGATGCGAATACATGCAGAAGTAGAACTTGCTGATATTAAAGAAGATCGTAAAAAAATTAAAAATTAATAACAAAAAATTTATTATCTATTATTTTTAACTTATATTAGCCTAAGATATGAATAATTTAAATGAAATAATGACAAACTAAAGTAGATTTGACACTCCAAAACATAAAAAATCAGTTAGTAATTTTAATAAAACAATGTCAGCTTTAAATAATACAAGTAAATCATTTAAAAAAAAAAATGATGTTGTATAAAAAAAAAAATAATGGTATGATATAGATTCGCATTAGCCAGAAAGCAGAGAACCATAAGTGGAAAAAGATAAATTTATAGATTTTTTAAGATTGTAAAAGGAACAGGAATTGAAAAGACATAGAGACAAAGAAGAGTAGAGTATAAAATAAAAATAGGTAAAATTTAAATAAAAAATTATAAATTTGTTGGTTGATAATTATTTTTTATTAATTTTTTTAGGAATCTATAAAAATAAAACAAGAATTATAGTCGAATAATAAGGCAAAAATTACGAACGATTTTGACGGCTCCACTATTATTTAAAAACAAGTTAAAATTGATAAGTTGATACCTACGTTGCAAAAAGTAGAGTAAAAGATTAATTTTTGTATAAATAATAATATTAAATAAAAAATAAATAATTAATTAATAAATGTATTAATTATTTTTTTTAAAAAATTTAGTGGCAAAATAGATGCACATGGAAAGGCGACTTTAAGAGCTGGTTACTAAGAAAATTTGAAATAAACTTAGGCAAATTAGACTGTAAAAAAAGGGATTTCAGATAGAACTGCACAATTTTAACAGTAAAATGAAAAACAAGATACAAAATAATCAGTGTAAAATTCGAGAAAACCTTCAGAATCATTGTAAACAGATTATTAACTTTAAAGGGCAGTTCCAGCTTAAAAAGTACCTATAAATGAATTTTAGCCTAAATCTGGTGTAATTAATTTTTTTTAATATATTTTATAAATTAATTAAATAATTATGTAATTTATAGTAAAATTTTAATATATATTTATATTTAAATTAGTTATTAATTAATAAAATTTATTAAAAGGTAACTTTGTTATATAATCAATAAGTAAAAGAAGGCCCTAAAATGAAAGAATAAATATAAGATTTGGAAGATTTAGAGTACAGAATAAAATTAGCAAATCCTAAAGAGCCTTTATAAATTTCGAAAAGTGAGTACCACAAAATTACAGCTAAAGGAAATTTAAAGGCAAATTTTAAAAGTGAGAAAGTTGAATCAAGTAATAATTTATTGAAAGATTTAGATAACGTTGCACAAAGTTAAATGTTTAAAACAACTTTTGGAAAAATAAACGAAGAATCGTCAGTTAATTTGGGGAAAAAAAATAAAACTTAGGCACACTTTAAAAAGTCGTATGTTCCAAGCAGTGTCAAAGTAAGTATATATTTAAAATTAGATATTAAATAAGTTTAGTTATTTTTTGGAAGAAATAAATTAATATTTCTAATTTTTAATTTTTAATTTTAAATTAAATTAAATTAGATAAACAACCACAAGTTGACTGATTAGCTGATGTTCGATAACGGGCAAAATGAAGATGAATTGAAATTAATTTAAAAAATGCAAAAAAACAAAACTTAAAAAGAGCATTTTATGGACCCCTAATAATTATCATAGAAAAGATCTCCTTTGGACGATTTTAATTTATAATTAAAAACTAAGAGCGATTGGGGCCAGCAAAGATCAGGGTCATTTTTGCCACAAATTAAAAAAACTGGTAAATAAAGTCTAAAAAATATATAATAAACAGTAAATACGATATATAAATTGCCTAGGGAAAGAGGGCAAATTTAGGGCTAAAAAATTCAGGAATCTATGCAAACTTAATAGTCGTTTTTTAGTTCTAAAAATTAAAATAATCCTTATAATTTTAGAGGGAATTTTAACTCAACACACACTAAATTTTGGGACACTTTAAGAGGCACCTCTGTTAATTGAAATTAATAGATAAATAAATAAAAAAAATTAATTCAATTATTAACTTCAAATTTCTCATTTATTCAAATAAAATTATATAATTTTTATAATTAAATATACTAAATTATAATATATAAAATTAGAAATTTAGAAAAAAACGAGCAGCTTTAATATAAAAATTTATTTTTAAGTTTGTTTGTTATAAAAATTCATTAAAAGTATAGAAAAAGATTTTTCAATTAAAAATTTCTCTAATTTTTTCTTGTTAAATTAAATCTTTGTTTTCTAAATTTTATCCATCATTTTTTTTATTTTCAAAAAAACACATATCTATATTTAAACTACAATATTCAGTAGTAACAGGAGCTGGTCCTATTTATAAATCTTATAACAAATAATTATTCGTATCTACTAATTTTTTAACTAATTCTGGCTTATTTAGCTTTTCATTTTCATTCCAAAGTCTTAAAGCTAGTGAAGTAGCTCTGGGCCAAATTTTATTGTCCAGATTTTCATTATTAATAACTTCCGACCATAAACAGGCTTCAGCTCCTACAAATATTTAGTTAAAAATTATTTTAAATTAATATTTTAATTTTTTTATAAATTTTAATGATTTTAAATTTATAATAATAATTATTATTATTTACCTAATAATCTGTCGCCTAAATCGGCAGCAGAAGGATCGAAATCATACACTTATTCCCATGTTTTATAAGGTTCGCACCAAGAATCTCCTCCTAATTATTTAAAAATAATAAATTACAAATTAAATTTATGGAATTTGAAAAAAAAATTAATATTTAAAAAATATTAAAAATTCTTTTATTTTTATTTATTTATATATTTTTTTATTTATATACCTAATAAATTCCCAGTTCCACAATCGAAGTACAAGTGGTCATAGCTGGATAAAATAACTTAATTGTCGAATTTTTTCAAAGAGTCGTAAGAATCTGATTTATCCCAATATTAAATGATGTCTTTTTTTTACAATTCTATGTTGTTAGAGCCGGAATTAAACCAGTATAATAAGTTTTAATCTGGGTACAATTTCGCCTATCTTTTTCTAAAATAGGTTTCCAATTCGTTATAATTGGTCATTCCTTCTCCGTCCATCCACTCTTTTATGGAAGGTTTAAATTCCCAACAGCTTAATACAATTTAAATTATAAAAATTAATTAATTTAAGAAGATTTTTGGGAAATATTATTTAATTTTTTATTTATTTTATTTTTTAATTTTTTTATTTATTTTTTATTTATTTATTTTTTATTTTTTATTTTTTATTTTTATAATACCCTGTTTTAACTTCATCTCCGCCCATGTGAAAATGTTTGGACTGAAAAAGTGCTTTGCTTTATTTTGCAACTGCTTCTACTAAAGTCCAAGTTTTTTCTATAGTAGGGTCTAAGGAACCACATGGAGGTTGTACGCAATATTTTGCCCAATCTTTGGGGTCGTAACCTGCACATGCATTTGTTTCTTCAAAATTAGGGCCTGTAAAAAAAATAAAAATAAAAAAATATTGGTATTTTAATTCAATAAAATAATAATAATCAATAAATTCTAAAAAAAACTGTAATTTTATTATTTTTTTTTGCTTCTCAAAATTAATTTTTTACTATTTGACCAACTTCTTGTGTGGGCGGGTGTGTCGAATTCTGGAATGACAGTCACACCGTATTTTTTGGCGTAAGTTAAAATTTGATTAATGTCTCCTAAAAATATTTAAATAATTAATTAAATATGAGTATAATTTATAATTTAAAATATAATTATTTTTAATTTTTAACCCAATGAGTAAATTTCTTAAGAAGAATATGCACCGTAATCAGCTAGATCAGGCACAGAAACAATTTCCACTGGAAAACTATCAGAATCAGAAAAATGAATATGTAAAACATTCAATTTAACTTTTTACATAGCTCTAATTTATTTCAAAATATTATTAAGGCTTATAAAATGTCTAGAAGTATCCAACATAATACTTTTTCCGAAAAAATAAAACAAATTAACATTAAAACAATAAATTTAAGTTAAAATAAAATCAAAATTAATAATTTTTTAATGATAAATATATATATATAATATTTAATAATAAAAAAAATATATATTTATAAATATTTACTATATATATATTATATTTATATTTATATTTATTATTTACCCTCTCCATTTATAACTAGGTTCATCTTCTATATACAAAGGTACTCCTTCTATATATCCTTCGTCGTTAATTAATTGGTAAAGTGTCTCAATTGCTCTTAAAAAACTGACATATCCTTCACAAACCATTTGAATTTCATATGTTTAATTTTAGTTATCAACTGAATTTTGTTCTTAAAAGGTGGGATTCATGTTTTACTTTTATATATTTATTTTATAGTTTTCTTTTATTTTTTAAACATCAGTTTCTTATCCTGGCTAGTCCAGATTATTTAATAGGATTTTAATTTAAATTGAGCTTTATTATTAAAATTCATTTTTGAGTTAATTTTTATTCAGTTTCGAGAATATAAATTGTTAATATTCTTCGACTATTTATTAATAACTTCTCAATTTTTATAAGTCATTATCCGATTTTATTTTAACATAATGATTTTGTTCAAAACTCTGAAAAATTCTATCACTGTTTCTTAGAATTTATTTTTGATAAAACTTTACATTATCATCAAATTTCAAACTAATTTTTTCATTGCCTTCTATTTATATAATTTTAGGGGAATTTATTAATTTACCATTTAAAGATTATAAAAACAATAAAGTAATAATTAGTAAAATTAATACTCGCTACATTTTTTATTTTATTATTAAATTATTATTTTTTATTTTTTATATTGGTTAGTAATTTATTTTTCTAACAATAATTATTATTTATTCTTTTTTAATTATGTTTATTCCAAAAAATACCAAAATGAGTTCAAAAATATTTTATTATCAATATTAAATGAAAAAAAAACACATTTAACTTTTTTAACTAATTAAAGTAAAAAAAAATAAAAAAATATACTATTCTTTTATATTTTTAAGTCAAATAAATTTTCGTTTAAAAAAAAAAAAACTTAAATTGTCAACTATTTTTCTTTAATTTTAATACTTGACTGATGTATAACAACCAAACTCTTAAAATCTTATACTAAATTTTTTGGAAAATTATATAATTAAAGAATTATTGAAAATAAATTTTTACTTCTTTTTTTTCATAAATTTAATCCTACTGATATTTTTCGAAATTGCAATATAAAAAAATTATATTATTGGAATTTATAATTTAGTTAATATAAATTTTAGTCCGAATATTATTATTTTAATTTATATAGTTTATAGCTCATTTAAATTTTTTAATATATTAATTTTATTAAGTGACATATTATTTATACTATCACTTAAGGTTTCTTACAACTAAGGTTATATTTTGCCTTAAATTAGCAAATAAAAATTTAAATTAAAAATTTTTTACCAAAATTTTATTGTCGTCATAAAAGCCAAATATATTAAACCATTTTAATATATAATTAAAAAAAAAAAAAAAAATAAAAAAAAAAAAAGAAGAAGTAAAAAAAATATAAAAATATGGGTTAGTGTGCTTCATCTAAAAATCACAATAAAAACCATTATAAAAATAGCTACTAAAAAGACCATCTAACAATGAACACTAATAAAAATTCCAACAATAAAAATAATATCATAATAACTCCAGATTTTTTCAAAAATCAAGGCAACTTTATAGAAGAAATAACTTAGCTAGAAACAAATATGGTATCCCCTTTAAGATAATAAGGATAGATATCAAATCATGAACAGAGTTAAATTTAATCTGGTTTTTAAGTTTACAAAAAACAGTTTAAAAATAGCAATAAAATAATAAGTAATTAATCAATCGTATAGTAAAAAACTTAAAAAAGCATAGATACTTTTAACGATTATTCAAATACTCCCAAAACTGCAAATGAAAAATGCCAATAATACGATAGAAATCTCTCTTAATTGTATAAAGCACAATAAATTAGAAAATAAAGAAATCATCTTATAACTATAAATAAGATTATGTAGGAAAAATATTTACCTTCTTTATATAATAATTTTAATAAAAGTACGCTTTTGTAGAAAAGAAAATAAATATTACAAGCAAAAATTAACAATTGATTAACATTGAGCAAAATGTGAAAAATAAAAATTATCTTAACTATTTAAATTAAAGTAAAAATAATAATTAGGAGGTTAAGCTATTACCAAATAATTTATTATAAATATTTTCTACTAATCAATTGATAAATGACATTGTAATTCGAATTACACTTAAAATATTTATACATTTAATTAATTTACTAACTTTTTCCAAAATTGTCTTAATTATAATTTTAATTACATTTAATAAATTACCAGTTAATATTTATATAAAAATTTAACCGATATATAAATTATAATATATATATATGTGTAATATAATAATAATATATAATAAATGTAAATATGTTAAAAAACTATTGATTCATAAAATAAATAAAGGATACTTTATAATTATTGTTAAGCTATAATATTTATTAAAATTGTAGAAAAATATAAATACTAACTTATTTTTATTTATTATAATTTTATATTAAGGCATTTTTATATATTTTTTTTTTTTTTTGAAGATATAAAAAATATTATGGCCTTTTTAAAAACACTTACTTTTTTTAGATAGATTAGTGCTTTATATGTAATAATGTTATTTAGAAGATTAGTGTCTAAACATATAAAATGTTTGGCGCTTGAAAAAAATTAAATTATATTGATTAATAAAAATTGAAGTAATTTTAAAATATAACTTATTTAAAATAAAATTTTTCTAAGATTAATCATATTCACATTGCAATTAAATTATTAATGTATTAAAAAATTGGCATTTTAAATTAATTAAATTGGTAAATTTATTATCAATATAATATACTTAGTATTAAAACTAACTTTAATTTTAATACTATACTACAGATTACATGTTGATATATTTTTCCAACTCTAATAAAAATTAATAGAGAAAAATATAGCTAAATTTAACATTTTTTAGGAGTAATATCGATATTTAAATGGACTAAATATTTTTAATTTTTAAAATGAAATAATAAATTTTGTACCCAAATAATGTAATATAAGGATATAATAGTTTTTATTTAAGTCAATACTATTTTATTATATAAATAAGAAAAATTAAAAAATATACATTAGTATAAAATTATTAATTAGAATTTTATTTGTATAAAAATATTATAAGAACACATAAATTTACAAATATACTTAACTATTATCACATTTTTTTTGCGAAATAAATTCATAAATTTTAATATCAGTAAAACATTTTAATTAATTTTTATTAATTTGTATAGTATTAATTTTTATTAAACTAAAATTAAATAGGTAAATAAATTAATTAATTATTTAATAAATGCAACAATAACTGCCCTAGTTTTTATACAAAATTGTAGACAGTTAAATTTAAATTAGAATTTCTATTATTAGAAATTAATTTACACTTTATCTTTTTTTTGCTTTCTTATATATTTTTAATCTTTATTTATTTAAGGATATTTTTATATAGAAATTAAAATCTACTTTTTACTTAGGAATCAAATATTTAAAAATAAGATAAGCTATAAAATGAAGATTTTTAGATATTTTTCTGTTAGTATCTAAATAATATAGTATATAATAATTATATAATTTTTATTAATATTGGTTTGATATTTCTAAAGTTTTAAAATAACAAAACTTTAAAAGTAATTATTAACATACAAAATCTTAAATTATTATAAGTTAAAGGCTAAAAATATGCAAGTTATGACGATTGCAAGCACTCCATCAATTAAAAACATCAAATATTTTAAATTTGTACTGAAATTTTTTTATTTTAAAATTTATAAGAAAGGAAACATATAGCCTTTATTTTGAATAAACAATATTAATATTTAATAATTAATCAATTGGTTAATAAAAATTAAATTTATAATATATCAATTTTCGAAAAAACACATATCTAAATTTTTTTCACAATACTAGGTAGTTATAGGGCTAGGCTTCATATCATAACTTTCTTTTAAAATTTTGTTCATATTTACCAATTTTTCAACTAGTTATCGTGAATTCAAATTTTCTTCCACATTCCAGAGTCTCAACGCCAAAGACGTCACCCTAGGCCAAGCTCTATTATCCAAATTATCATTTGAAATAATTTCTGCCCATAAACAAGCTTCTGCCCCTTTATAGATATTTAATAAATTAAATTAATTTAATTATTTAATTGTTGTGAATTACCGATAACCCTGTCTCCTATATCGGCAGCTTTAGGGTCAAATTAATAAATATGCTTCCTTTAAAAATTAAATTAATTATTTCATAAGACTTAGGTATAACAAAATAATATAAAAATAATAATAATAAATGATAAATTATTAATGATAAATAATAATTTAGAAAAGCATATAATAATTTTTACCATGTTTTATAAGGATCACACCAACTGTCCCAGCCTTATTAGTCTCCCTAGCCGCAGTCCAAATATAAGTAATCATAAGTAGATAAAATGACTTCATTGTCAAATTTTTTTAACATATCATAAGTGCTTTATTCATCCCAATACTAAATTAAGTCATTTTCTCTAAATTTGACGTCTCCTGATGCACCGTTCAACCAGTAAATAAGATTTTTATCTTAAAAATAACTGGCTTATTTTTCTCTAAAATACATTTCTAGCTCTTTGTAATTTTTTATTCCATTTAAGTCCATCCACTATTTAATTTCAGGCCTGTGTTCCCAACACCTGATAAATAAAAATATCATTAATTTTGTGAAAGGATAATAAAAAAATAAATTAAAAATATTATTAATAATTAATAAACAAAAAATATATATATATATTATAATTAATTAAAAGTGAATTATAAATTATTAAAAAAAATAACAAATTGCACTTTTGTTTTGTTTTATTTTTACTTTTCAAATATTTCGTCGCCACCCATATGCATATTTTTATTAGAAAAATATTACTACATATATTAAGAAACACCTTTAATTAATTCCCAGGTATTTTCAATAGTAGGGTCCAAAGCACCGCAAGGGGGTTCAGCACAATATAGTTCCCAATCTTAAGGAGGGTAGTCAGAACAAGCATTGGTATCACTGTATTTAGGACCTATACAAATAATAAAAAAAAGTATATTTTATATTTAAATTTTAATTTTTTTATTTATTTATTTAGCTTAAAAAATTTTTTAAGAAAAAATTAAATTATAATGAAATTGGTTATCACTCCATCAATTCAAAATAATTTGCAAATAATTTTTTTTTTGCTAATTTAAAATTTTGGATGTTTAAATTAAATTTTAATTTTTGTTTGTTACTTTGGAATTAATACTAAATAGAGAAAAAAAAATAAAAAATTTATTATTCTTGATATAAATATATGCTAAAGGACTTTTACTAAATAAGCTATTATATAGAAATATATTTCATAGTTATATATAAAATTAGAAAAATCATTATACATCATATATGTGTTTATGAACTTTATATTTTAAAATTATGAAAGTAATAAGAAAAATTTTAATTCTATTAAATTAAAGTAAATAAAAAAATTGGAGTTTTTAATAATTAGAATATAAAATTTTTAATATAAGTTGGTGAAAAAATATTTTTTAATTTTAATTTGTGAAGTAATTAATAATTGTAGTTTTCCTGGCCAAATATAATTTAATCTTATTAACAAAATATTGAGTAGTTTTTTTTTTTAAAATACAAAAATGGGGGGATAATCGCTCCTGAAGTCTTACAAATAAAAATCAAAGACAAATTTTTTGATACATTTTATATAAAATTTTTGTATAAATTTTAGTTTTATATGATTACTATTTGCCCAAGATCTTGTGTGAGCAGGAGTATCAAATTCAGGAATTAAAGAAATTCCACTTTCTTTACAAGCTTTCTCTATTTTAGCAATATCATCTTTATATAAAATTTTTTATATTAAAATAATTAAAAATTTAGTTTAAAATATATATATTACACTAAGTATAAACTTAATCTTATGAGTAAGCGCCATATTCAGACAATTCTGGGATTTCTGGTATTTATACAGGAAAACTCTCAGAATCGGTAAAATGTATATGTAGAACATTCATTTTGTTAACTTATAAAGCTTCTATTTACTTTAAAATATTTTCTACACTAAGAAAATGTCTAGTAGTATCTAGCATAATACTATGTAAATAATAAAATTTATCAAAGAAATTAATAAATTTAAAATGACTTTATCATTAAAGGACCAATAAAATTAGGAAAAATTTTAATTTTTTTTTAATAAAATTCCGAATCTTAAATAATAGTTACCCTCTCCATCTAATATAATAAATAAAAAGATTAATTTAATATTATATATATATTAATTAATTAATGAAAAAATTTTAAAAATTAAATTAAATTTATTTTATTAATAAGTATATTAAATTTATGTTTAAAATATTTACTTATAGCTAGGTTCGTCTTCAATTAACAAAGGCACATCTGAAATTGAATTATTTTTATCAATTAATTAAAATAAAGTTTCAAGAGCTCTTAAAAATGAAATATAACTTTGACAATATAAATATGCAACAAGTTCATTCTAAGTTTTTTCTTCTAATTTTATTTCAATTTTATAGCTCTCTTACATGTTTTAAGGCGTAATCTGATAAGTTTAATCTTCAATATCTTCTATTTTTTCCATTAATATTTTTACATTCAAAATTTATTTAGTATCTTAAAAAAATAGTTTAAAATAAAAAATAATATAATAAATTAAAGAATAATTAAAATATTCAATTTGTATACCTTTTTATTTTTAGCCTTAATTAAATCTTTATTTTAAATATTTCTGTATCTATTTTTAATAATGTTTTAAATTGTTTTGATCATTTTATAATTAGAAATATTTTTCCATATAAATGGTTTCATTTTAAGTGTTTATATCAATATTTTCTAATTTTTATATTTAAAGGAATTTTTATTGCTCCAAGTAAAAATCGAATCTCAAATCGCATATATCATATTTAAATTTTCCTAAAATTTTAATAGTTTTGGGACTTGGACTAATTTATTTCCCCAACTAAATTAAAATGAGAAATAAAAAAAAACAGTAAAATTTATTAATTTTCATTATCTTTATTTTTGTTACTTAATATTTTATTTTTTATTATAAAATTATATAAATATCAGAAAATACTAATTCTTTTAATTATTATGTAAATTATATATTCTACCAAATACATATATAAATACGATTTTTTTAAAATATTATACTTTATATTCCTACAATGAAAATGTATACTAATTGAATACAATATTAAAGAATATAAAACTAAATTATTTATAAAATTTTTACATTTATATATCAAAGAAATTAACTATAATTATTTATTTTATTTAAATTATATATTCGTCCATTTTTATATTAGAAAATATATTAAAATAAATAAAAAAATTAACAGCTATATAGCTGTTATTAATTTTTTCTTTGTTTTTTTTTTCATAAGGTTTAATTAAATAAAAAAAATAATAAAGTAACAAAAACTAATAATATAATTAAAAAAAATTATTCACCTTATAATGTACCAATATTAAATCCCATAAGAATAAATACCCTCCCACGCAAATCCAAACAGTATCTAAAATATTTATTTTTTTTTAATTTTATATCGAATATTATTTCATTTATATTTTAGATAAATTTACAGTGCAAAATTAAGATAGTCAAAATTATTAAGATAATCATTAAAATATATAAACGAATAAAAACTTCCACCTTAATTTAAATAATATTTAAAAACGATAATTAGATTACGAACAAAATATTTAGATAAATAATGATAATTTTAATTTTAATGAAAATGTTAATAATTTTAATAATTTTAATAATGTTAATGATATTAATAGTATTAATTATCAAAAACAGCAAAATTTACAAGAGAATACAAAAATTTTAGAAAATAGATTAAGGAAAAATTAATAATCTTATAATCAGTCAATTTCATATATAACTAACACTTTACAACAGTAACTCTAATTAGATTCTGAAAGATAGAAAAACAGTGCTAGAAGCAGAGGTGAATCTTTAGATTATGACAGAATTCATAATATGTTGAATTAGTATAAATAAAGCAAAACTAGCAAAATAGAAAATTAACTTTCATAAGACAAAAAATAAAAGTAGCATATAAATTAAAATTAATTTTAAAGTTAGAATTAGAATTAACATTTACTAGAAATTAATAAAAATTTGCAAGATATGACGGATTTGTAATTTTAACCCTAATTTAATTTTAAAAAAATTGATTAGTTTTAAAATTAGTCATAATTTTAAAAAAAAAATAATAATGAGAATACCAATTTTATTGAATAAAATAATAATATTTAAAATTCTTCTCATTAATAATATAACGATAATGATGAAGAAATATATAACACAAATAATAAAGAAAATTAATAAAAGATAGCAAATTTATAAGAAAAAGACAAATAGTAAGAAATTTTAAAATAAGATCTAAAAAATTAAATTAAATAACTTAAATCATTAGCTGAATAAAAACTAAATTCAGAGTAAAAAATTTGTTCTTCTTTTAAAAAATAAACGTTTAGTTAGTAAAAAAATATTTTAAATTAATAACTTCAAAGTTTAAATTAAAAAAATAATTCAAATTAAGAAATAAATTAAAATAATGATAATACTATTGAAATAAATAACGAATTTATGTAAAATTAAGTTGATTTGCCATATGAATCATAATAAATGAATGATATCAATAATTAATAAGATTAACTTTGCAACAATTTTGCATAATAATAAATTCAAGATATAAATTAAACTTAAAATGATAATTAAATTAAAAATAATTAAGCATAAAATTATATAAGCTTTTAATTTAATCAACCATAGTAGTAATGTTAACTTTTCAACTAAAATTAAAATTAGAATGAAAATTTTAATTATAATTAGTATGAATAGATTTATTAAAATTGCGATGAAAATCACATTTAAGAATAAGAAAATATTGTAAAGAAATTAGAATTTTAAGAAAATTTATAAAACCAAACCCAAATAGGAAAAATTGACAATAATCAAATAAATGAATATTAAAAACAGCTGAATATTTCATCAGAACAAAAATAAGATAAACAATAAAATGATAACTTTTAATAAAATGATAAACTTTAGGATAAAATTTAAAATAATAATTAATACTAAAATGATTAAAATAGTAGGTATTAAAAGTAATAATAATAGTAATAATTTATTGAATTTTCACACGAAAAATTGATGAAATTAATTTCGCCTAGCATTTCTTCATAAAATTCGCCCTTATAAAAATAACATAATAACAAAAATTATTAAATAAATTAAAATTTTAATAATTAAGCTAAAATTTCTCACAGGTCTTAAAGAAGTCACACAAATTTTTAAGAAGGAAATAATATTTTTTAAAGTATAGATTATTAACAAAAATAATTTTAAATACAAAACTCTTTTAGAGAAAGAAGGTATAATAATTCTGTACAAGTTTAGCCATAATAGAATTTAAAGTTAAAATAAAATTTGAGAACTAATAGTGAATTAAATTCTTTAAATTTGTCTTAAATTTTATTTAAGTAGTAAAATAAAAGTTAGGAAAAAGGAAATTTAACTGTTGGAATTTAAGCTTTATAATAAAAAATACCTAGTTTATTTGACAGAGAAATTAAACAATAAAATCATTAGTAATAATAAAATAATTAATCTTATATTTAATCGGATAATTCTTTTAATTTTCTTAATATGTCTAATATAAATTCAAATAGCAATAATGTAGATAATAATATAAATTAATAAAATGATAATTGCTTTAAGAAATCATTTGTTAAAGATAATAATGAATTTTCTAATAATCATAATGTTTCATAAACTTAACAATCTGAAATTGATAAATTTTAGTCTCCTATGAATATATCTATTAAGAACTAATCTATGAATCCAAAAATTAAAATTGAAGACAAATTAATAAATTCAGCTAAAGAAAGTTAAGTAATGTTTAAAAAAAATTATATATTTTAACAATAAAATACAAATTTAAATTAAATTTTATTTTTTATATAATTAGATTAAATTAAGGGAACTATAGAAATCTAACTAGGAAAAAGTTTAAAGCCAACTTTAGACAAAACCAAAAATCAGTCAATAATCCAAAGAAGTAATTTAATTTATATTAATATTTATATAAAATATTTTATTCATTTATACTTTAAAAAGATTTATAAAAACTCTTGTTATGCAAATCAAAAAGTCATAGATAGACTTTCTAGTAACAGTAACAAAAAAAGTAATTTTAATAATAAAAATTATTCTCTATTAAAATAAAACCACAATAACAAAGAAAATATATAAAATTAAGGTAATTTATAAAACCCAAATGAAAAATATTATCTCCAAAAAATAGGCTAAACAAAATAAAATGCTCATACTAATAAGTAATCTAATTTTAATAATTTTAATAATTTAACATATATATATATGATAATTTTTATAATTTAAATTTAATTTTAAGTATTCTAAAAATGTTGTTGTAAAATTAATAACTTACAAACAGTTCAATTTAATAAAAATCTCATTAAAAATAATTAAATAATTGTGATGATGATAATGATAGCATTTAAAGAAACTAAAATTAAGATGAAAAAAAAGAAAATGAATTATAAGATAAGAAATAAAACTCTACAAATTAAAATACAGAATTAAATACAAATAATCATCTATCAAGTAATCTTTCTTTAGCCTAATTTAGAAAAAATTCTGAAAATCAAATTATAGTGCATGATAAGAAAATTCCTTAATAAAAATAATAATTATATGATAGATAAAATTTGAAATAGGTGTTAAATTAAAAATAAAAATAAAATCAAAGCTTAAATTTTTAATAGGAAATTGGACAAAGTTAAAAATGCAGTAACAATAACAATTAAATTGATTAAAATAAAAATTAAGATACTTTATAAGATAATAATCAAATTTAAGATTAAACAAAATAAGAGTCGTTTAGAGAATAGCTACAAAAATATATTTAATAAAATTAAATATTAAAAACTTAGTATTCTTATCATGAAACTTTAAAATCATAATAATTAGATTCAGATCATAATTTTAGTGGGCAAAACGAAAATTTAAATACATATTTAAAAAATAATAATATAAGTAATGATTAATAAAATTTAAGCTAGAATTATAATTAAAAAATGAGAAGTCAAAGTGTTAATAGTATTTCTAATGAATAATAAAAAAAAGTTTAAAAAAATTTTTTTATTTAAGCAGCTCTTGCAAAAAAATTTAAAGAAAATGGTGGAGATTTTTTGATAGAAGAAAATTAAATGAAAGTTTCTAGAAATAGCTGGAAATTTGGAGAAAATATAAACTAAAGAAATTAAATGTGGCTCGAAAATGTTAAAAATAAAAATAATGATTTGAAAAAATAAATATTTTAAAAAGAGTATGAAGAGTGCACTTTTTAGCCAAAACTAAATTAATTAAATAAAAGTTATAATTATAAAAAACATGCGCAAACTGTTAATAATAGTAGAAAGAATTCCATTTCTCATAACAATATCCCAAAACCTTAAATTAAAAACTAAGAAAGAAAATGTAACGACAATTAAAAATAAAATTAAAGCTAAATAAATTTAAATAATCAAAAATAATACCTAAGTTAAAATTAAAATTATAAATAACAATACTAAAAAAGACTTTAGTTTTTTTAAAACAAAGAAAGAAGTAATTCTCTTAGTACTTTTAAAAAAATATATTGATAAAATTAATTTATTTAATTTGAAAATTTGGCCATAATTTTAAAATTAAAATTAATTTTTTAAATTTAAAAATATTTTCTTTTAAATATAAAATTATAAAAAAAAATATTATTTGATGTTACTTTTAAAATAAAAGATAATGTGGCCATTTAAATTTTACTAATTTTTAAAAAAAACAAACAATTTGTTTATATAATATAAAACTTCTAAAAATTTTCCCAAATTAGTTTATCATAATATTGAATAATATATAAAAAGCAAAAAATAATTAAGAAAGAAAAAAAGAGAAAAAAACTAGAAAACTTATAAAAAAAATAAATATTTATTGTTATATAAAAATTTAATAAAAAAAATCACTAATTAACATTAAAATTATTAAAAATAAAATAATAAATAACAAATAAATCATTAAAAAAACTAATAAAACAGCAAAAAAAATTAAAATTTCCTTAAAAAATAAATAAAAATGTTTGGATAATAAACTTAATATGGTTAGACTTAATACGGCCAAAATACTTAATATGGCACATAAGCTTAATTTTAAAGACAATAATAATAGACAATTTATTAATAAGAAGATGCAGTAATAAAAATAAAAATAATTTTTTTCATATTATAAAAATAAAAATTTATAAATGGAAATTATTTATTAATGAATAAAATAAAATTTATTAGGGCTTATGATTTTTTTTTTTTTTATTATTTTTTTAAAATATGTTATATTTACCTTTTTTAAATAGATTGCTAGAGAACTTTAAAGAAGAAAATAAGAAGAAGAAAGTAAAAAAAGAGAAATTGAGAAAATTTTTATGGAATCTGAGGAACTTAAAGAATTAAAAAATAAAATAAAAACTGCCTAAGTTGCCAGAGAAAGAACCAAATAAATGACCAATAAATAATTTAAACAGTTTATGGAAATGGTATATTAATCATTAATTTTATTAATAGATTTTAAATGTATTTAAAATCTATTTTCAAAAGTTATAATTTTATTTATAATTAAAAAATAAAAATAAAAATAACTACTGTAATTAAAAAATTTATAAAATCTAATTATTTATATATATAAATATATTTAAACATATATTTAATTTATTAATTTAGAAATAAGATATGGACATGGATGATATGATACTTAGAAAGATTTAAGAAGAAGAAAGAATGGAACAAGAAAAATAAAATAGAAGAAAAGAAAAAATGCTCATGGGAAAAGATGTAAAAATTATAATAAATATATTATATTATTATATATATATTTTATTTATTATATTATAATTTTAATTTAAATAATTTTATATAAAAAGGTATTAAAATACTAAATGTAAGAAAGATAGTAAGCCGAAAATGAAGCCAGAGAACAATATTTGAATGAAAAAGGTTAAGTTGATTAAATTATGAGAAACATAATTAATGAAGATAAATAGTAAAAATAATAATTAAAAGTTAATAAATGTGTTTATTTTATTTAAAATTTATTTAATTTTTATTAATAAATTATATCAAAAATTTAGATTTTACGAAAAAGACTTAGAAAAAAAGAAAAAAGCATTTTAAGATATGAAAGAAACCTTAGAGGAAAAAGCTAGAAGATATGAGTAATTAAAGGAATAAGAAAAATTAGAAAACGAAAAATATAAATAATTTTATGCTTAAAAAGAAAAGTAATAAGAGAGTTTTAAATAAAAAAAATTAGAAGAAGAAAGAAAAAAAATGGAGTTATTTAATCAATTAAAAGAGGCTGAGGAGGTAATAAAAATAATATTATATAAATATATTTAATTTATTAATTATTTATTATAAAAATATTATATAATTAATTTAATATATTTTATTTATTAAATTTATAAAACAGCAAAGATAAAGAGAAAAAGAAGAATTGGAAAATTTGAGAATGGAATTATAATAAGAGGAGCACGACCATAACGAAAGAATGAAAGCTTTAGCTGAGTAGTAAAAAAGAGAAAGGTAATAAAAAAATTAGAAAAATATATTTATTTAAAGAAAAGATAACATATTTAGATAATTGAAATATATTTTTAAAAATTTTATATGAAATATTTTTAAAAAAATAGATAAAAAAAAGAAATGCAAGACGCTGAACAATACTTTAAAGACTTAAAAAGATAAAGACAATAAGAAGAAGCAGAAATGGAAAAAGAATTTAGAAGATAAATGTTATAAAAATTTGCCGAAGAAGATAAATTGGAACAACTTACTTAGCAAAGAAGAAGATAAAAAGAAATAGACCACAAAAGAGAAGTAAAAATATATATATATAGAATAATAATAATATTTAATATTTAATTTTTTTTCAAAATTTTTTGACTAATTGATCAATATTTTATTTAATTAAATAGGTAGAAAGATTATGGTAAGAAAAATTAGCAATGTATAAAGCTGCCAGAGATGTAAATAAAGATTTAATTTTTGGTTTTTAACTTAATTTATTTTATTCTGTAAAATTTATTAAATTTTATTTTAAATTAAAAAGTAAGAAATTTAAGAAAGAGATCAATAACAAAATTTAAATTAATATAAAGAAGATTTAATTAGATAAGAAAAAATTAGATTGTTAAAAGAGTATGGAGAAATAATCGATGGATTTTAACCCAAAGGACTTATTTAATCTTAAGAAGAAACTTAATATTTACCTTATTAAGGAAGAGGAAGGTAAACTGGACTTAGAGATCAATTTAAATAATACTGAGATGATTATAATATAATTTATAAATATATATTAATATTATTAATCTAGTAAATTTCTTATTAATATAATTATAGATTACTATTTTAAATTTATTAACTTATAATTTATAATTAGTTTATAATATTTTAATAATTTTAAATGTACTTTATGAATCACAAAAAAAAGTTCTTGATCTTTATTATTAATATTATAATTCATGATTCCCAATAAATTTTATTTATTTAGAATAAATTAATAATTATTTATAAAATAAAAAAGACAGAAAAAAAAAAAAATAAGTTTAAAAATGGAATCATACATTAAAAATTAATAAAAAAAAATAATTAATTTAGAAAAACATTATAATATGCCTTTAAGGTAGTATGATAAAATTTAAGTAAGCTTTAATAATTATTTACTAGTAAGATCAAAATCCTTATAAGAACTATAACAATTTACATTTAAAACTTTACCAAAATCTGATGAATTTGCAAATTAGAATGAAAATATTGATTAACAAAAAAGAAATTTAACTTCAGCTTTTATAGATAAAACTTTTAAAGAAATTAAAAAAAAGTAGAAATTTTATTAGAATTTATAAAATTAAAATTCACTAAATAATCAAGAAAATTTAAAAAGTTAGAAATAATTGTAAATTTATAATGTGTTGAATGAAGTAGATTCAGATTTAGTCAAAAATGAAGTAATAGTTAATAAATTATATTATAATAAATTATGTTATAATATTTTTTTTTTATTATTTAATTAAAATTTAAGTTTGAAAGAGCTGAAAATAATATTAACAATAATAAAATATAAAATATGAGTACAAAAAGGCAATAAATTATTAAATCCGGTAATTTTTGTAAATCTTAACTTTAAAAGTATAAAAGACATACAGAAGTTTACAGTTTACAAAAGAAAAAATTTGATTAAATAATCGATTTAAAAAATTATTATAATAAACCAAAAAATTTACAAAATTGTTAAGATTATTCAAAATATTTACTATAATCCGCTATAAATAGGTAATACTTAATAATTATAAATTTATAATTTATTTTAATTAATTTAGAATATAGAAATAAATTATATTAAATATTTAAAAATTTAAATTCTATTTTTTATTGATCAGATATCAAAGTCCAGTATAAAAAGTAAAATGTGAATTATAAAAGAAATAAAGGAATTAGTTTAAATATATAGAATAACAACATAGAAATACTATTAAGAAATTTGTGGAATGGTCTGAAAAATATGAAGCTACAAAAATTATTTTTGATAAAGAGCTTAGAAAAGAAAAATTAAATTAAATTATATAGGACATTAAATAATAATAATACAAGGACGATATTTATTTATAAATTTGTGAATAATGGCTATAAAATGGAAAAATTTTTCAAAAATAGTATGATATGATTAAAAATTCTAAATAATATATAGAAATCTATTTAAATTAGTTCAAAAGTTTAATTTAAGAATGGTTAACCTATAAAAACGAAAATGATAACTATTACTTTTAATAATATTTATAATAATAAGAAATTTAAACTCCAATTAAAAATAAATAATAAAATGATTATTAATTAAATTCATAATCTACTAATTAAACCTAAAAATAGTTGTAGTTTTTCACAAGCGATAATTCGAGTAGTGAAAATAAAAGTTATTCTAAAAATTTTAATAATAATTTATCAATTTTAAGCAGTGGGCTTTTATCTCGGTATTAAAGTCCTAAAAATAAATCATTATAAGCTGAAATTTAAAGAGAAGTAAAATTAAAAGATTTTTCAGTTTGTAAAAATATGGGTATTATATTTTTTTTTTTAAATATTTTTAGGATAAATTTTCTAGTTCAAAAATAAACTAAAACCATGAATCTCATATAAAATGCTATCCTTTAATTTAGGAAAATTGTTTGTCTAAATAATTTTATTCCTCTCCCATTAAATATGATCTTGAAAAACAGGAAAAATTAAAAAAATAAGAAGTTTTTTGTAAATCTTAATTTAAAAATAACTTTTTTCTCTAATTTTCATTCACTTATTTAATCTGAAGCAATTTATTTTTTAGAAATTTTACCAAGTCATGACATTCAAAAAAAATTGGGAATATAGTAAAGATAGTAGTTAAAAAATTAGCTTACCAATCTTTAAAACAAAATCAAATAATTTAAATGAAATATAATTTTTTTATTATTATATAGGTAGAAAATTATGAAATAAATCTTAAATTATATGTCTATATTATAATTAATTAAGTTTTAGAATTAAATTTAATTATATGTTAACCAATTTATCATAAATTTTAACTAATATAATTATTTTATATGCCATAAACTATATTTTTTATATTAATAAAAAACTTAAAATATAACACTATTTATAATTAAAAAAATTTCTAATAAATATAATTTTAAGTTATGTTAAAAAAAATTTAAAATAAGATTTGGGTAAAATATTGAATAGTTTGTGTTACTATAATAAATATTTAAAAAAAAAAAAGACAATTATATTTATTGGAAATAAATTATAATATTAAAGAATTTCAATTGTATATATAATATATAATCAAATATTTATTTTAATGTTTTCTTATAAATAGTATTTTTCTATATTTTATTCATTTTCAGCTTTCTTGCCCATTCAAATATCATTTTTATCTATATGTAAAAATTTAAAAATTAATATTTTACGTAGAGGAATTTTAAAAATTTAAATATAAAACTAATAAAAATAATTTATAAAATATGAATTACCAAATTTATAAATCAATTAATAAAATTTTTTAAATAAATAATATTTATAATATAATATAATTTTATTTTTTATTTATTCATAGATTGTTGGGTTTTTACAATGATATAAAGAATTTGAATACAATTTGATAGTTTAATAATCAAATTGAATAAAAATAAAATATATTAAGCGCAATGTTTGTGGTTTATTTAATGATTTATTAATCCGGTTGATTTTTGGATCAAAATTTAATTATTAAGGGAGTATTTTTTTACTTATTCTAAAATTTAAATTAATAGTAGACATTTTTTGCTTATAATAAACTAAATTTACCTAAATTATATCATCTGTTTGGTCACCACTGTCAATATGGATACCGAAATTATAGAAAACTTTAAAGAAAATCTTGAAAATATAAAATTTATAGTCAAGAAATAACGGGGAGTTATATATTATAAAAAAGAACGATATATCTTAGGTAAAATTTAATTTATTATTAAGCAAAAAAGTCTAATATCAATTCAAATCATTGGATTAAGCTAAAACAATAGTCTGCTAATAAAATTCAGAAATATAACTTTACAAATTTTAAGAATTAACCATTCATTTACTAATTTTTAGATTAAAATTAATATCCACATACTATTAAAAAAGTGGCACACATTTTTTTAAAAATATATTTTTATTATGAATTTTCATACTAATAAAAAGTTATTAAAATTATTAATTTTAAATTTATCGTAATTAATATATTGTTTAAATTATGTTAAATTTTAATATTTAATGATTGTGATAACAATAATAATATTTATTAAAGTTAGAAATAAGTAAAAAAAAAAATTAGTTTATATAATAAAATAAATACATATTTATATGATAAAAATTAATTTAACATTTAAAATAAAAAATATAGCAAAATACTAACTTAAAATATGTTTTACAAATTTTTTAGAATTTTAAAATTATCGATAAATTTCAAATAAAATTAATTATAATAATCACCCATAAATATCCTAACTAATATATTTAAATAACATTGTTATTTATTAAAGATAAAATAAATATGTTTATTATAATTTAATTTAGTAAAAATAATTAATTTAATATCTAACATAATGTGGAAAAGTTTTTTTGAGAATTCTCTAGGAATTAATATAAAATGTGTCATTTTTATGGATTAAAATCATTATTTAGACTTTTTATAAAATATTTTAAAAAATATTACCTCAGTGCACAATTTAAACATAAGTGATTGATAATAATTTATTTTAATATGGATATAATAATTCAAATAAATTAAATTTAAGTATTTTATCGTATTTTCCAGGCTTACTTGTAAATTCATTCAAAATTGTATAATTTGTAATTTTTTAAAACTCGAAAATATTTCGAGACACGAAAAAATTATTTACTAGAATTTCTTAATTTTCAAGAAAAACTTCATAATAATTTATAGTAATTATTAAAATTTGAGATAAATTTTCCCATAATTTCTATAGATTAAAAATTTTAGAAAAAAATTTAGAATTTCTAGTCGAATTTCTATAAATTCTAAAATTTTGGCATCTATATCCACGGTCGTGCCCTTTTTTTGTATATTAATATAAATTGTAATAGATGAAATAAAAGCAATATATATTTTAAAAAATTTAAATAATGTTAAAATATAAAATATTTAAAAAATATTTTTAGCTTTATTAAATCTAGGCTCAAATCGGTATGGTTAAAAAAATCATTATTAATTAATTGAATTATAAAATTAAAAAAATTAATAAAAAAAGTTAAATATTAGGAAAATATTTTTTAGCTACTTTATAGGTAGGTTCAAATAGGTAAGGTTTTTGAAATCTTTAATTCCCTCACTTATATACTTAATACCTTAATCAGAAATATTAGTATAGCTAATTAAATTAAAAAAATTAAAGAGAAAATGTTAAATATTAAAAAAAAATTTTTAGCTACCTTAAATTTAAGTTCAAATAGATAAGGTTTTTCAACTCTTTTATTCCCTCACTTATATACTTAGCATCTTAATCAGACATCTTATTTTTGCTAATTAAATTAAAAAAATTAAGAGGGAAAATTTAAATATTAGGAAGATATTATTAGCTACCATAAATTTAGGTTCAAATAGGTAAGGTTTTTCAACTCTTTAATACCCTTACTTAAATACTTAACAGCTTCAACAGATTTTTTATTAACGCTAATTAAATTATAAAAATTAAAAAAAATTATAAGAGAAAAGTTAAATATTAGGAATATATTTTTAGCTACATTAAATTTAGATTCAAATTGGTAAGGTTTTTCAACTCTTTAATTCCTATACTCATATACTTAATACCTTAATCAGACATCTTAATATCGCTAATTAAATTAAAAAATTAAAAAAATTAAAGAAAAAAGTTAAATATTTGGAAAATGTTTGT
>LDAU01000242.1:0-34155 GCA_001447515.1 Pseudocohnilembus persalinus
TAAAAAAGTGAACACAAATTTGAAAATAGTTATAATATAAATATTTTTTTGAAAAATAATATTATAATCGTTTTTGCAATTAAAAATAATATAACTTTTAAGTTATATAATTTCTAAAACAATCTATTTTTATTAGATAATATTTTTTTATAATAATAATAGGTACAAGATAAATATAATATGATTTTATCCATTATTAAAATATATATATTACTAGGTATATTAAATTTTATAAAATCAAGAAGGACCCTTTCAATATATCAAAAAATATAATTATATTAAATCTTCAACTAATTTCAGGGAGTTTTAAGTTTAATTTTTTTTTATGATTGCTTTTGAACTTAATATAATTATGATAATTTTTAATGTTTTTATAAATTAAATGATAAAGCAATTAATATTATTATTGCTATTTAATTTTTATTTTCTTTATTGATTTTATTATTTATTTTATAATATATGCATGACTTTTAAAAAGTTATAAAGTTTTTTGTCTTATTTTATTCAGATATCTAAGGTTTTTAATATTTAAAATATTTTTTTTAAGATTTTAATTCTACTTAATTTATATTTCTGAATTAAATAAATTAAATAGTACGCATCTAGAAAATTTTAATTTTATAAAGAGTAATTTTTACTTTAACATTTTATATAAATTTTTTAAAGAAATAAATTTAAATTCTTCGAGATTTTTTGACTTGATACTCTAACTTTTTTGTTATATTTTAATTTATATTTATTATTTTTAGATATATTTATTAAGTTTATTTTATGATATTAATTATATATTTAAATTTTTTATATTTCTTTGTTTTTTAATTAAATAAAATATAAAATTTATTTAATATTACTCCTGTCGATTTTTTGATCAAAATTTAATTATTAAGGAGTATTTTAATTTAAAATTATAATTGATTTTAATTTACTTTATATAATGTATGTAAAACCACATTAATTAATATAAATATTTAATACAAATTAAAATACTCCCTAAATAATTAAATTTTTATCCAAAAATAGTCCGGATTAATATTATTTTAATTTTTTATTATGATAATAATATGTATTATATGTATTCTATGAATTTTGTTAAATAAAAATTTTGGTATTATATATACAAATATTTTTTATGATATAAAATATTACAAATTTTATATTTATTTATTTATTTATTTATTTATTTATTTAATTTTGATTTTAAATTTTAGAATTTGGCATAATAATAAGATAATGAATGTTAAAAAAGGTAACTAAAATTACAAAAAAAAAATGACGAATATATAAATTAATTATGTTTTTTTAACAAGAAAAAATCTAATTTTTTTAAATAAATACTATATAATTAATTATAATAGTAGAAATTTTTATTGCTATTTAATTTATTAACTATTAAATAATTCACTTTATTCCATATATAAATAATAAATTAAATGTAATTTAATTTAAATTTAATTTTAAAAAAATCGGTTTGTAAATTTAAAAATTTTAGAAAATTTCACTCCTATTTAGTTTTCTCCACAAATTTTTTAAAATGAATCTGTGCAACTCAGCTTTTATTCATCATTTTACCAAAATTCAATTCAATATTGAATTTTGGGAAAACTTTCTTGAATTCTATCTAAAAAAGAGTGGTATAATTTTCAACCGAAATAATATTTGAATAATTATTTTACTAAAAAAATTAAAAATATCGTTTTTAATTTATGTATTCATTAAAAAAAATTTTATTTGTGTATATAAATATTTAATATTATAGAATGTAAAAAATGTAATATTTCGATAGTAAAAGTTACAATTTACTTATAAAATAAATTTAAGTAGTTAAACTTAATAAGATACTTAGATGAAAATTATAATATATTTATATTTTATTTATATTTTTCAATTAAGCATAACTCTTTTTTTTTCTTCTTATTTTAAAGAATGTTATTTTTCTTTTAGTTCTAATTATTCTTATTTTAATTTTTAAATCCCCAAAACTCTTTCTCTAAGTTCTTTTTCTTTATCTTCAATTCTTTACATTTCCTCTCTAATACAGGTATTCATTTAATTATACTACATACTACACCCTTTAAGATCAATTTTTGACCTTCTATTTTCAGCAGCTTTTTATTACATTAACTAACAATACATTAACTCACAGCCCTTTTCTCTGCAAATCAGTTCAGCAACTGTTTTTGTTGTTATATTGGGCGAATTTTTAATTTATTATATATATGGGTTTTAAGTTTTGCATATACTATAAAGCTCTAAATGATGTTTGGGCTTTTATTTTCTATTTAAATCTTTTTGGACTCGGACCCATAATTCATTGGTGTTCATGGGGTCTTTTAAATAGTCTTCTCTGTATGATTGCCAGTATTGTTCGGTCATTTTTTTATTTTATTTTTTTATTAATATTTTTTATTTATTATTATATGCTTTTTTAAAAATTTTTTGGCTTGTGTTCAAAGGTTTTGAAAAGTTTCTTTTTATTGTTTTTAAGTTTTTAGTAAAATTCTAATTTTTTTTCTTGTTTTTATTGTTTTTTTGTATTTTTATAAATAAATATTATAATTTTGTTATTCTTATGGGGTGTAATTTATTCGGATAATTAATATGTTATACTTGATTGATTAATTAAATATAATTGTGGTAAATTCCTAATTTACATATTTTTTATAACTAATTAAATATATGTAGTTCAGATGGTAAAATTTCAATTTCAAAATAAATTTTCAAACTATTTTAAAAATTTATAAAACAAAACTATTAAGAATATGATTTTGCTATAAAATTTACTGGTAAATGAATTGAAAATGATTTTCTCTAAAAATGATATTGTAAAATTGTATATACGTATAATTATATAAATATTTTAATTTAGTGTTTAAATATTTATTGTTATTGTACATATTAGTATATAATTTTAGATGGTTTAAATTTAAATTATTTATATTGTTTATAAATTTTTTAATTATTATTATTATAGTGTTATTGAATTATATTATTATTGGTTTAAAATATAGCTATCTAATGAAATGAATAAATAAATAAAATTATAAATAATTAGAAAAAGAGAATTTGATTATTTTTAATCGTTTTTTTAATTTATTTTGAATGAAGTAATATTATTTATTTTGGTAAAAAATTAATATTAATTTATTTTATTATTTGAGTCAATATTGGTCTATTATTTCCCTAAGATTCTCGAAAGAATTTTAAATAAATTATCTTAAAAAATTAATTGTATAACTCAGACCATATCGATATTAAAAAACTATAATATTGCACAAATAATAAAACATTTTCTCTAACTTAACTAGAGCCTAATTTTCTTTTTTTATTTTTTTATTTAAATTATTATTATTTTTTTTATTATTAAAAATTAATAAAAAACAACTATTTTAATTAATTTACTCTATTTAAAAATTTGAATTTATATTTTTTATGTTAAAATATATAAACAAATATAAATTTTGATTTGCATAATATTAATCCATTATTGTATTTTAAATTATATTGTAATTTTTAATAAAGTATTAATTTTAATTTTTTTCTGTAATTATAAAAAACAATTTATTATAATTTAATATCATTCCATATTTATTGATAATAAAGCAAAGCTTTTTGCTCAAAATATAAATATTTGAATGTAGCGCTAATTATTTCATTGAAAAAATATTTAATTTTAATAAATTATTGAAACATTATACAATTTTAAAAAACCCCCTATATTTTAAATAAAAAATTCTAATATTAAACTAATAATTTACGTTTTTATAAATATCTGATTTATTGATAAACACTCAAGAAAAACTATATTAATTTTAATTATAACAAAATAAATAAAAAAATAATTAAAATAAAAACAAAATAATCGAAATTTTAGCCTAGTATTTTAGCTAACTATATTTCTTAACTCATTGTAAAATAAACTTAAATATATAATAATATTGACTGTAACCTTAATATATCAAATAAACTGCTCATTCGACAGCATGGATAATTAACAGAAACAAATCGATTATGATCACTTGAAAGAAACAATGATGTCGTTTAAATATAATTTAAAGGTAAATAAATATGAATTTAAGCAAAAAAATTAGTAAAAATAAGTGTTAAAAATTTTCTTTAATACTTAATATATATAATATTAAAAATTCTAGCTCATATATTATAATATTTACTAAAATTTTGCAGCGATAATTTTGTTATTTTGAAAATTAAATTCTAATTTATTGCTAATTAATTTTATTAAAATCTATAGTAAATACATATTTGTTCTAAATAACGGTTTTATATATAGTAATTTTTTTTTATTGAAATATTTATATCATTTTAAAAAAACTAAAAAAAATTTTTATAAAAATATTTAGAAATAGGACAAGATTTTATAAGATAATTAAAATAATTCACTTTCTAGAAGTACTTTTCACTAAAAATTGAAATTAGAAGATAAACTAAACAAATAAAATAAAAATCATCGGTAATTATAAAATATCGAAAATTAAGAAGATTAATAACAAACTGTTGTTTAAAAAGAAACAAAATAAAATAACGATTTACACTAAAATTTATTTGAAATTAATTACTTATCTACCAAAAATGCATAACCTTTTGCGAATATACAAACACCTAATAAATAAAGTAAGATTTTAGTATGTTAGAATATTTAAATACATGTTTATGATTTTTGTATTTTTAATTTAAAAAAGTATTTCATTTTAATATATAAAAAGTAATCATTCAAAAACATGGGTGAATATTAAAATACGCTTAATGATACTATTTATAAGAAATTTTAATTCATATTTTTTTATGATAATTTATCATAAATTATTTTAAAATAAAAATTTGGTGAAATGGGGTTTAAGAAAAAATTTTAATGTTATTAAACAATTAAAATATTTTAGGTGAAATATAAAGAGTACAAACCCCTAATTTTGGAGAATAAAATTCCAGAGCTAATAAATAGGACGACTTTAAACAATTTAAAAATTCAAGTACAAAAAATTTATCCAAAAGTTAAGAGAAGTATGGAGATTCTAGTTTAAATGAACAATATAAAAAGAATACTAGTAATCAAATATAAAGTCCTAATCACCCGAAAATACCTAAAAAATCTCCTTTATTTGCTAAATTTGGAATGTATATATAAATATTTATCTACTTTATTATGTAATAAAATTTATATTTACAATAATTATTAATGATTAATAGGGGTAATTTAACTTAGCAAAAATAAATTAGTGGTTAAAATTAAAATAAAGGCATATAAAAAAAGTTATTATTCAATTTGAATTAAAGCAATGTTAGTAATTTAGATAACCAAATATTTGATAAAAAGCTTAAAAAAGTAGCAAGTTTAAAATAAATAAATTCCTAAAAATAATTAAATATAAAATCTAATAATTATTAAAAAGACAGTAATTTGTAAATGTTTTGTAATTAAAACGAAGATATTTAATAAGGTTTATAAAAAAGAGGGAGTAATTTAGGTTTAGGAATTATTTAATCGTAACTACCTTAGATAAAAAACACCTATAAATATAATATATAAAATAATAAAATGAGCAATAGCAAAGATTCAAATAAAGATAATAGTGATAATTAAAATTAAGCAGAATAAGATCTAAATTATAGTAGTAACTTTAATTAAATGGGTATAAATGATTTAAATAGTAGACTTTAATAATTGTAAGATAATATTTAAACTAATAAAAACTACATTTTAAACCAATAAGTAGATTATGATATAAATAAACAGCTAGAGAATCAAAATCATTTTTAATCTAATAAAAATTAAAATAATATATGTTCTCCATTAAAACTTAAACATTAAAAAAGTAATAAAAATTAATTTAATTTTGAAGAATCTGAAGATATAGGGTCAGAAAAAAGTAATGAAAATTTGGTAACATTTAACTTTGCATAACCAAATAACAATTAGCAATTTTAAAAATAAAAATAATAAAAAGCATAAATAAAGTTGGTAAATAACAGCTAAATTTAAATTTTAAACTAGGATAAATTAAAAAGCGATAGTAAAAATGCATATAATAAAATTCATCAAACATATTAGCCAAATACCAATACTAATAAGAGTACATATAACTAAAATAAAAGTAATAATATAAGAAAATTAGAGTTATAAAATTTAATAAATTTAGCTTCTAACTAAACTAGCAGACAATAAAATTCTTAAAAAGATGTATCTCCATAAAATTTTTAGTAAATAACTATATAATTATTATTAATTTACTTAAAATATATAATATTATTTTTATTTATTGGCAATTATTTTCTTTATATTTAGCAGCGCAAGAGATTTCGATATATTTGGAGGAAGTTTATAGGCTTCATCATCATAAATAAATTTAATTAGTTAAAAGGAATTAGATAATTTAAATTAATTACAGCTGAAAAAATAAGATATAAAGTCTGCTGGATCGGGAATAAGTCAATAAGGAAAAAGAAAAGAGCGTAAAATTAAAATTAATAATAACCTATTTAGTAAGCTAAATAATAATAAAGATAATAATTTGAAAATTGAAAATATAAATAATGATAACTTCAGTTCTTACAAACATTTAGATAATCTATAACCTGAAATAAATAATAGTATTTGTTAGTATAATAAACCTATTTTACAAAAAGTTTAAAGTACATAGGTTTCCAGACAAGTATCAAAATAGAATTCTCCTTAAAATTTAAAAAAACATTCTTTATAAAAAACAAATTTTTAGCCAAATTTAAATTATATTTTTGAAATAAGAAATTAAAAATCAGATAAATAAAACGTAAATATTGCTAGTTAAATCAATAATTCTAGCAAAATTGAATAAAATATTAACAATAGCCTAGTAAATAAAAAAAAAAGTTCTTAATCTTTATATAATAACATGTAATAAATTAATTATAATCTCCAAAATAATTCAGGAGAAAAATAAAATCCATAGAAAAATAACCATAAAAATTATGCTAATTAAGAAAATATATAAGAAAACTTATAAAATGTAAATAGTCTATTAAATTTATAGCATAGAAAACCAAATATATAAAGAGAGCAAATAAATTTTAATCTAAAAAATAATAGTAAAGAATAAAAGAGTTTCACACATCGTCATAATAGCCCAAGTATAAATTAAGTCAGAAATTAGTATAATTTACAACAAATGATTTTAAACAATAATAATTTTTGTAATAATAAAAATTAATAAAATATTCTTAATAATTAAGAAAATTTAAAAAATAATGTTACTGGAAGTCAAAACACATTAAATAGGTTAATGAAATTTGGATTTCAATAAAAAGAAAAGTGTAATCAAAAAATATAATAAGATGATTTAAGCTGCTATTAAAATTAGTATTATGATAATGGCTAATAAAACTTTAATTAATATAAATAAGATCAACCTCTTTTATTAAAAAATAAATCGTTTAGTGTAAAATTAAAATAAATAAACAAATAAAAATTAGTTTTTATCATTTTTTTTTAAACTGTTTTATTTTTTAGGTATAATCTAACCTTTATAAAAGTAGTAATCTGTTTCAAGATAATTTAATATTCGATAAAATAAAAAATTAGCAACAAAAATATGAAAAAAAATAATAAGTAATTGTAAACAGAATTTAATGAAAATTTATAATATTTATATTAATTGATAATTAATTTCAATTTTAATAAAAATAATTTAATTTGTTAATTTTAAAATTTTAATATATTTAATATTTATAAAAATAATTCATTTATATATCAAGACCCATTAAAAGTTTAAATTTTTGTTTTTCATTAGTTAGATATTTTAAATTAAAAACTTAAATATTATGATTTTCAATATAATATTTTTGAATTCTATTTATATTATTAATATTATGATATTATAATTAGTATTGAAACTTGAAATGATCAGCAAATATAATTAATTATGAATATCATATAATTAAACACAAATACAAACACACAAAAAATAACAATAATTTTTTTTTGGAAAATAAATTTAAAAACATAACTAGATCCATTTATAAATAAAAAAAAAAAATAGTTATAAAAAGAGGATAAAAAATCCAATAAATTAAGATAATTATATTAAATATTAAAAAGACAATTTTAAAATGTATAGAAGAATTAAAAACATAAAAATTGCTCACAGTTAATATCTACTTATTGCAATTCTTTTCATATGTTTCAATTATTATGTATACCAATTTCATTTTGCAGCCTATTTTTTAGACCCATTTAAGACAATTTATTTTGTAATTGTGCATTTTATTTTGTTTATGATGTCTTGGTCAATGGGAAGAACAGTTGTTTCTGATCCAGGAAAAGTAATTATTTAATTATTATTTCTAATTTCTATATTTAAAATAATAAAAAATTGTTTAAATTCATATATTTATATAATTTTGTAAAAGTATTAAATATTTGTATTATATTTTTTTATTTAAACAATTGGTCTTAATAATTATAAGGTATATATTTATTTTAGAAAACAATTTAAATTAATTTATTATTATTTATTAGGCACCTGGATACTGGGGATTTTTGTTTGACGATCCTGAACATAGAAGAAAGAGATATTGTTTAGTTTGTCATAACTTTAAGGTATATTCTAATAAATTATTAATAAATTTTAAGACTTTTTCTGATTTTTTATTATTGATAATATATATTTTAGCCTGAAAGATGTCATCATTGTTAGTATTGTTCAACTTGTGTCTTAAATATGGATCACCACTGTCCTTGGCTTAATAATTGTGTAGGATTTCACAACAGAAAGTTTTTCATGCTTATGTTATTATATATAAATATATTGGTTTTCTTAATTTTTATAGCAGAAATTCCTTAAAGTGTGGGGATATTTAGATATTATGGCTAAATGTATTTTTAATTAAACTCAATAGATTTATAAAATAAAGAATAATAATAATATTATGATTAAATCACATAGTGGGCACTATTAAAAATTTTGAACTTTTTACTTATCTGTATATTTTAGGTTGTTATTATTCTTTTTTTCAAATTCCATATAAATTTAGTTCTAAGCAATTCTACAACAATAGAATAGCTTGAATAAGAAAGAATACAAAAATAAGGATAAACCGTAAATAAAGCTTAATTTGAATAATTTGACATAGGAGCTCATATTAATTTTAAACAAGTATTTGGAGAAAACCCATATTTATGGTTGATTCCTATGTTTGGAGAAAGCGGTAAACCTTTGGGAGATGGAGTTGTTTGGGCAAGAAGAGGAGACGGAGGTTAATCTATACAACTTGCAAACAATAATAACCAGGGTATAAATTAAAATTAATAAAATAGAATAAATTAGAATTTAAGCGCAACTAGCACAAATGACCCCAATAATAATAATAATTAAAATTTATAATTACAATAAACTAACAGAAATGGATAATAATAGTAATAAAAACCAAATTAATAATTACAAAATTAATAAAATAGTTCACTTTAATAAAGCTAAGTAAGTAATTATGGGTAAATGTAAATGTAATAAAGATAGTAATAGTAATAAATGCAATAGTAATAATAAAAAATTAATTGATTTAATTTTTATTCATATATTTTACCTATAGTTTTATTTTATGTTTATTTAAATTTTATTTTTTATAATAGCTATACAGTTGACAATACTATATTATTATATTAATTAATTAGCATGTTTTTACATTAATAATATATTAAACCGAAAATTTAAATATTTATTTCAAATTATCTCATTTATAAATTTTAAATATGTTTATTAATCTAAAATCAAATATTAATAAAAAATAAAATCAAATAAAATATAAAAATAAAAATAAATACAATGCAAAACTATACTATGATTAAATAATTAAGCAGAATAACAAAATCTCCAGAAAAATTTATATTTTTAAACAAACTATTTCGACATCCACCCGAAATTTTTTAACATTCTGTTATTTAATCATTCTATAAAGCATAAAAACCGATCTTTTTTCAACATAAATTATATATATATAAATTTAAAAATTAAATATTATTAATTATTAAAATAAATTTAAAATAGATAAAGAAGATAATTAGCGAGAAAAATAAATATTATAAAATAAATAAGATTACTATTTAAAATTTAAATAAAAAGTTTTAAAATTTTTAAATAACGATAAGCATTCATTTTTAATTTTAATAAATTAAAAATATTAAATAAATATTTTTACGACAAATTTATATAAAAATATCATAATTATCAAAAATAACAAATTTAAATATATCAAACTAAACTTATTGGTTTTTAACCAAATTATATCAAATGACAATAAATTATTATATTTTTTACAAAATATTTAAGTTTTGAAGTAATTGTTTATAAATTATAACGTCAATTTTGTAAACAAATGATATTTTTACTACATATCCTTATTTCATTAAATATAACTAAAATATCTAGTTAAAAAGATTTAAATATACAATTATCATTTTAACAAAAATATTAAAAAAATAATTTTTTAACTAATAAGCAAAATATTTATTTAATTCAAATAATTTTAAATATCATAATATATATTAATAAGATCTTTATTTTAAATAAAAAAAAATTAATAATTACAATATATATAAATAAAATTTAACATCATAAACCTTTTATTATAAAAAATATATAAAAAAAACACACAAATTTTTGAATTAATAAATTTAAAATTTAATTAAAAATATAAATAATGAATCAAAAAATAGCTATAAAGTAAATTAAAATGTTTTATTTTGTATTTAATATTTTAAAATGCTTTTTATCAATAAATAACGCTAAATTATACACATAATGTATACTATATAAATTAGTCTATAAAAATAATTATTAAAATTATACTATCTTTTTAATTAGCTATTTAATTTGTAAGTAATAATTGATTTGTCCGATATATTTTATTTAAACATTTTTACATATGAAATTGTATGTTATAATGATGGTATAAAGTCTAATAGCAAAATAATATTATATTAGTATTATATTATTAAATAAGTGGCTTTTTTATATATAAAATATTTCAGAGTATATTAATATCAAATTATTTATTCTAATTGAATATTTCACCCCAAATAACTATATATTAAAAATCATTTTTACTTTAATCTACCTTTGCTTTATTTTTTGCAATTGAAGGATAATAAAAATATTAAAGTGATAAATTGATTAAATTAAATTTAATTACAAATAACTAATCAAAATTTTAAAAATAAAATATTTATCAACAAATCTAATAAAATAAAAAATATAGTTTAATAAAAATGGTTTCCATTAGAAGAGCTGAATTTGAAGATTTCTTATAGATGCAAAATTGTAATTTATGGTGCTTACCTGTAATAATATTTAATTAATAAATAATAATTGCATTATATTGAAAATGAAATTTTCATAAAAAATATAATTAGCATTGGATAATAATTTTTAATAAAAATAGGAAAATTATACTGCCAAATATTATTTCTATCATTTTTTATCATGGCCTCATTTATTATAAGTCGCAGAAGATTCTAATGGAAAAATTGTCGGGTATGTTTTAGCCAAAATTGAAGAAGTAATATTTAAAATATGGGTTTTTATATAAATAATATATATATTTCTAAAAATTTAAAAGACCTAAATGACTTAAATCACACATATCATAAGTTTTATTAAATCAATTTTAAATATTAAAATTTATATAAAAAATATAGGAATCAGATGAAATTCATGGTCATATTACAAGTTTGAGTGTTTTGAGATCTCACAGAAAATTAGGTATTGCTTATAAGCTTATGTAAGAAACTCATAAAGAAATGTAAGAAGTTTATGAGGCCGTCAAGTGTAGTTTACACGTTAGAGTTTCAAATAGAGTAAATTTATAAAAAAAGTTTTATTTTAATATATATATATAGATACTTATTATAATAATTTGTTATTTAACTATTTATAGGCTGCTTTGGGTTTATATAAAGGGAAATTATGCTATGAAATTTATGATGTAGAAAAATAATATTATGCTGATTAAGAAGATGCTTATAATATGATTAAATATTTTAAAAAAGAATTAAGACCTAATAGATTACCATTTGAAGATGAAGAAATTAAAAAAATGGCTGATGATTTAAAAAAATAAAAGGAATTAGCAAAAAAAAAATAATAAGAAGAAGATGATAGTGATAATGAAGATATAGAAGCAGGAGGAAAAAATAAAAAAAATTGATTAACTTATAAAAATTTATTTAATTTAAAAATCAAATAACAATTTATGCACTATGTTTTTCTATATAAATATTATTATATTAATAATTATATTTTTGGTTAATTTAAAGAGTCTAATGGGCGAAAATTTTATATAAATAACAATATTTTAATAAACACAATATTTTTCTTACTAAATTTTATATATTTATCTAGTATAGTATTTAATCATAATTATCTATAATTTTTTATATTTAATTTGTATGATAAAAACTAATTGAAATTAATTCTTTTTATTCTAATATTGCCTTAATAATAAATAAAAAATTGTAGAAATTATCTGACACAAAATATAAATAACACCACCCCCAGGAAAATACAGTTCTTAATAATAAAATGGAATAAAATAAAAAAATTACATAAAAAAGCAAAAAAAATACAAATATATAAAAAGAATTTTCTTAAATTGGAAAATAGATTAAAAATTATATAATAACTTCTTAATTGGGACAAGGAGGATTTGGAACAGTTTGGCATGGAATAGACCAAAACTCGGGAGAATAAATAGCTATCAAGTAAGTCAATAAAGAAGGTAATAGCATGAAAAAATACCGAAATAAAAATATATAAATAAAAATTAAAAAATAATTTATAAATATACATTTATTTATTTAAAAATTTAATAAAAAATTCATAAAATAAAATATGGGATAATATATAGTGATAAAAAATAATTAAAATTGTATTTATTAATTTAATGATGCTTATTAATTGAAAATTTTTATCTAGTTTTTAAGCAGAACCCTAAAGTAAAAGAACTTTTCAATTGTGAAATTGAAAGTTTAAAAAAAATTAATAATCCTAATGTAGTAAAATATTTAGATGATTTTGAAACTAAAAATAATAGCTATTTAGTTTTGGAGTATAAAAAAATAAATAAATAAATTATTGAAAATAAATATATATATATCAATTTAAGAAAACAGATAATCAAAGAAAATAAAAACTTTTTAAATATTTAATTTTTAGATACTGTAACGATGGAAATATGGAAGAGTATATAGAAAATAAGCCTAATTAAGTTTTAAGTGAAAAAGAGGCTATTTCACTATTCCATTAAATTTTAAATGGTTATAAGGCATTACACGAATAAAATATAATTCACAGAGAGTATGATAATTTATTTTATTTCTAATTTAAATATTTTAATATATCCAAAAAAAGCAACAAGTTAATTTTATTTATTTTTTTAAATAAGTTTAAAATTAGAAAATATTTTAAGACATAACGATTAAATAAAACTGTGTGACCTAGGTTTTGCTAAGTAATTAAATTCGCCATAAGAAACTACTAAAACCATTTTAGGGACAAGTGTGACAATGGCACCAGAGATTTTATTAGGAAAAAAATATGGAATTGAGGCAGATATATACAGGTAATTTAAATAATATTAAATTTTTAATTATATTATTTTTTTTTTATAAATTATTTAGCCTTGGCGTTATTTTATACTGTATGGTATTAGGAAGATATCCGTATAAGGCAAATAATGATGAAGACTTAATTTATATGATTAAAACGGAACCATTAAGATTATAAAGAAAAAACATAAAAATTTCACCATAACTTAAAGATTTATTAAGTAAAATGTTAGTTTTGGAAAAAGAAGAAAGAATAAATTGGGCTTAATTATATGAACACCCGGTTTTTAATTAATCCTACGATTAGAACTAATTTTAATCCATAGCTCAGGAGATTCATTTTTATGACTTAATAAAGTCTAAATACTCTTTAAATTTTGAATAAAATAAATCTTTTTATAAAACCAACTTAAAAAATCTAATAAATAAAGAATCATTTACAACCAATAATAATGATTCATAACTTTTAAATGATAGAAATTAATAATAATCTCGAAATATTTAAGAGTCTATAAATGAACCTGATGTTATTGAGCCAATTGATGATGAGAAACAAATGTAAATTTAAAAAGAAATTGAGCTTAAAGTGAATGAAAATAAGCAAAAATATTCATCTCTTAAAAAAGCAATTAATATGTAAATATGATATTTAATATAATAATTATTAACATACTAAATATATAATTAAAATAATTTTTTAATGTTATTATTTTTATTTTGTAAAATTAAAATATAAAATTTTCACAATGAATTAGTTATTTGAATGAAAGAAGCAGGTATTCTTAATTGGCAAAATGTTTGGTTTAGATGCATTAATTGCCTTAAATGTAGATTAATACTTTGGTACCTGCTTATTTTTTAACAAAATAATTAATGCTTATGAATGAAAAATTATTATTTGTAATTTAAAAAAAAATGAACATATTTAATCTTAAATATTTTGAGTTTATAATCGAATCAGAAATATATAAATTATTTGAGGGGTAATTGCTGAATGACTAGGAGATTATTGAACTATACTATGTCACAATTTAAGTAATTGTTTATTTATAAATATATTTATTTTATTTAAAAAATTATTCAATTACTTTTTTTAAAAGTTTGATTCTTAAGAACTAATAAATGCATATTCTTTTCCTAATCCCGAGTAAATTATTAAAAATTTTAGTTAATTTAAATAATAATTAATTTAATTTTTTTGATTTTTAGAATTTTAGGAGAATTAGAAAAAGATAAAACAGAAAAATATATTGAAATATATTAAGAATAATTAATGGAATACTATGTTGGGTTATAAGAAGAAAGTGAAGTTTATTTAAAATCTGCAAATATTTAAACCTATTAATAATTTTTATTACATTAAATTTTGATACTAGATTGTTTAAATGCAAATAATATTTTTAAGCCTTTAGGATCAGATTAACTTTTTGATTATTATAATTATTATAATTTCCTAGAATCTTTAAACATTGAATAACTTCAAATTTAAATAGAAAAAAAATTTGCTTTAAATTATGAATATTCTTACACAGATGAATAATATAAATAATCTTTGGTATATAATAATAGTTAATATTCGGAAAAATAGGACGGAAATAATTAGTTTTAGGTATTTAGTAGAGGGTAAAGCGAAAGCCAAAATCAAAATTATTCTAGCTTAGAAAGTGACAAACAGTCAAAATTATTAATGTAATGATCAAAGTATTATGAGAAAAAAATAAAAAATAATTTTATATAGTTTAACTATTAAAAGTAAATCTTTATTTGAGTATCTGTATTTTTTTAAACTTTAATTAAATAATTAAATTTTTAATTTTATATATAATAATTTTTTTAATATTTAAAATTAATATAAATATATTTTTAATGCAAATATTAGACATAGTTTTAACATTTTATATAGGTAACATATTTTTTTAAAAATTTAAAAATATTTTATTATAACTATTATAATAACTTGAAAATTATTAAAAAATAGTAAATAGGCCTAAATTTTACATTATTAATTAACTGATCCTATAATAGTAAGAAATCAACTTATTTCGAAATTTTAATATAAATGATTGTTATAGTATAGATATTATTTATAAATTTATTATTTAAATAATATACATGAATTATATTTATCATAAATAACAATAATTTAAAATATTTATAACTTAATATCATTGCCAAATTTTACTAAATACTTATTTAAAATTTGTTCAAATTTATATTTGTAAAATCGATTTAAAAATATTTCTATAAAATTTAACATACATAAATACTAATAGAATAATATTTTTCCTAGTTAATTTTATCTGATAAATTCTGATTATCTATTTTAATAGGCAAAATAGGAAACAGCCAATAAAACCATTTTATAATAAATATTATACTTATCATTAATTTTAAAATTGATGTTAAAGAATAATCATTAATTAAATAGTTCAATAAATAATAGTAAAGGAATAGTTAATTATTTAATAAAAGAAATAATTGCTTTAAAAAAATTACAAATAATTTTTACAAAAAATAAAAAAAAAATAAAATAATTAAATAAATAAATATATTTGCTGATAAATAATAAGACTAAATATATGGAAAAATCTTAAAATTTCGACATAATAATAACTGAAAAAGAATATTCTGATATCAAAGAAGAACTATAAGTACAATAAAATAAAGTTAAAGAAATTTAATAAGAAAAAGAAAATCTCGAAAACTTAATCAGAGAACACGAGAAATAATTGGAAGTAAATAATAAAAATTAATAAAAAAAAATCTAAAATTTAGGTTTTAATATTTAATATAAATGTATTTATAAAACCTTATTATACTTATTTTTAATTTATTCTTTATTTTTTTTGAGTGAAATTAATTAAAAATAATTATCATTTATTTTGATTTTTTTTTTTTTTAAAAAAAATATATTTATTTAGGAAAGAGAAGAATTTTAAATTAAATGTGAAGAGTTAAAAAATAAAATAGACAAGTAAAGAAAACTGACTGAAAAATACTAGGCTGAGTCTATAAGAGTTTTAAAAGAAAAAGAAGAATTATGTGAAATTTTAGCTGTAAAATAAATAAATTAATTAAAAAAATAAAATATTAATATTTTTTTTTAAGGAAATTAGTCAAATTTCTTTCTAATTTAGTAATTAATTTCATAAAATTAACTAACTTATTTTTTTAAGGAAAAGGAAAAGTCTTAAGAAGAAATAAAAGAAGAAATGAAAAACTAATTAATGTCTATTTAAAATTCTTTTTAACAAGAGGAATAAATTTATAAATCCCAATATGACAGTCTATAATAAGATTTTAAAGTTTAGTTAAATAAAACTACAGAAATCAATGAAATTTTAAAATAAAAATTATCAAATGAAATTAAAAATTAAGTAATTTTAAAAAATGAGATTGATAATTGCTAAAAAGAAATTGATAAATTGAAACTTTAAATTTCAGAAAATGAGGATGAAAATTAAGGTGGAAATTTATTTTAATTTTAATTTTTATTTATAAATATAAATATTATATATTTTATATTTGTTTACTTTTTGTTAAAATTTTTTTAATTGAATTTAGTATTAAAATCTAAGCTAGAATAAAGTTCCTAAGAAATTGATACTTTGAGGGACACATTATAAGATTTAACTTTATAAATTTAAAGATTAAAAAATAACGAAAATTAAAGTGAAGTATAAATAAAAAGAGCCTAATAAATTTAAGCAGAATAATTAAAAGGTAAATTAATATTTATATAATATTTTTAAATTGAAAATTACAGAAAACATATATTTTTCTTATTATTTAAGCTATGGAAAGAAATTTAGACGAACAAATAATACAAAAATAATAACTTTTATAAGAGAATGAGAAACTTATATAGGATAATAGCGAAAAAGAAACTTAAACTAATAACTTGTTAGATTAAATAGAAAAATTAGAGAAAAAAATTGATAATCTTATTTCTGACAATTAAGAATAACAAGAATAATTTTATGTATTAGAAAGTTAAAATGAGAAAAAAATAAAAAATTTGACAGAACAGATAAATTTTGAAAATGCAAAAAATGTAAAAAAATTATTAATTTTGATATATCTATAATCCGGTTTATAATTATTTTATTTTATATTTAAATTTTAGTTACAATTAAAAGAATAATGCTAATAATACTAAGAAAAAATGAATAAAAATCAAGAAGAAAATGATAAAAAAGTAGGCTAATTAACTGAAAGAATTTAAATATTGGAAAACGAATTGTTTAATAATAACTATGAAGATGATTTTGATATTGAAAAAATGTAAAAATAATTTGAAAACGCATTATAGAGCGCTAAATAAGAAACTATCAAGGAAGTTTTAAAAAAAAATGAAGTAATTTTATATAAAATTTATATATTTTATAAAAAATTTAATTTAAAATTATTAATTATTTAAATTTTTGTATTAAGAAAATTGATGAAATTTAAAAATAACTTGAAGAAATTGTTTCATCTAAAAATGATCTCGATAAAGAAAATAAAGTTTTAAAATTAAAAAATGAAGAAATATAAAAATCTAAAGAAGATGTAAATATTTTTATCATTTTAATTTTTAAATTTTTTTAATTTTATAAAAAATTTAATTTAAAATCATTAATTATTTAAATTTTTGTTTTAAGAAAATAAACGAAATTTAAAAATAACTTGAAGAAATTGTTTTATTTAACAATGATCTCATTAGAGAAAATGATGTTTTAAAATTAAAAAATGAAGAAATATAAAAATCTAAAGAAGATGTAAATATTTTTATCATTTTAATTTTTAGATTTTTTTAATTTTTTAAAAATATTTTAGGAAATTAAAGACATAAATATTTAATTATAAAAATTATGCGATAGCAATGAGAAATTACAAGATTAAAATACAGAAATAACCCAGAAATTTAATGAATCATAAATAAATTTGGAAAACCAAAAATTCATTACTAAAAAATCAGAAGAGACAATCGAAAAGTTGTAAGAATAAATAAAAGAATACAAATAAGATATTAAAAACCTTTTGGATGAAAAAGAAATATTGAAATTAAATAAAAGTATATAAGAAAATGAAGAGGATGAATTGAGTATGTCCTAATCCTTAATTGGTAAAATTGTTTTTAAAATTAAACATACATCTAAGTTTAGTATATAATAATATTAATAAATAATTGAAATTATAAATTTAGGAATCGACCAAATGTCCAATGAAGATTTATAAAATAAACTTGAAAAAGCTAGAGAGTTTAGAAAATAAATAGTAGAATAAAACAAAAAATTAAGTATTTTAAAATTAGAGCTTGAAACAAATTATGAAAGTTTAAAATTATAATTAAAAGAAAGAGATTAAGAATTTGAAAATATAAAAAATTCTTATAAATCGTAGGAAAAAGTATTAAAGGTTTTATTGGAGGAAAAAGAAGAAAAAGATTTTATAATAGGATAGCTAAAATAAGATTTGAAAAATTATAATATATCCATTTAAGAGGATGATGACGATAAAAATAAAAAAAAATTATATTAAATTTTGGAAGATAAAGCTCAAGTTTTTATTAACTCTTTGGTTATAAGACTAAGTGGATAAAAAAATGCAAAAGAACATATCATTAAATATATGTCTTCATTGTTAAAATATTTGTAAGATGAATATGGTATAAAAATTGATAAAAAAGACTTAGAAAATTTAAGATGATAATTAAAATACATTATGATATATATAATATTAATTTATCAATAAAAATATTTGATATAATATATAATTTCTATAAACATTTTAATTTATAAACAACATTAAATTTGCATTTTTTTTAATATCATGATGAAATCATTAGTACTCTAAATTCACATTTATTTTTATATTATATAAATATTATTTAACTAAATGCGAAACACAAAATTATTGGAATACTAATTTAAAATAATATAAAATATCACTATTGTAATATATTAATATACAAACATTTTAAATAAAAAAGCAAGAGAAATCAGAAGTTTTAATTCAAAATAATAAAATTTAATCATTTAAATATTTAAATATAAAATTGAATTATAAGAAATATGCATTAATTTTAAATATAAAGTACAAATACTTACTTAATATAAAACAACATTTTTTTTATTAATAATAATTTTAAAAAAAAATGAATATAAATAAAATATATAAAATTATCTTAATGAAAGGTAGATAATGTTCATTTCTATATATATTATTTATATTTTTTGGTATTTTATCTCCATATTTCCAATATTTTGTTAAAATGGTAAATTTATATAAATTATAATGAAATTTACATCTTTAATCTTTTAAATAGTGCAATATTATAAAATTTTAATAATTATTTATACGAAATATAATTTCAAGAAGGATTAAAGATTAATTATAAAAAAATTAATGATAAAAAATCTTACTGGTAAACTATACTTTAAATTTAAGAATGTAAAATAATGGTTAATGAATTAATTTATTACAGAAGTGTTAACCTCAATTGTAAATTTTTGAAAATCTCTTGTGATATTTTTTAAAATTTTTTTAAAGGAACCCCCTCCCTTTTAAGCACACAATTTTTTTATAATTATTAAGTATATTAATTTTATCTAAAAAAATTTTCCATAGGAGGAAACAACTAATATCTATAAATAAATTTAATAATTTAATATAAATATAAGCAGATATAATATATAAATATAAATAAAATTATTTTACCATTTTCCACTTATATCCTATGTAACATATAAAAAATTCTTTTCAAAAAAATAGACTTACTAATTTCTATGTTTCTCTAAGTAATTAAACTTTTGTTTTAGCTTATCTTATTTTAATAAAATATAAAGTTAAATAAAGAATATTAATTTAAAATTATATGTAAAAATTATAAGTTATATAAAAAATGATATTAAAAATAAAGATAAACGGTTTAAATTATTTATAAAAATACAAATTTATACATGAAAAACTTATATTATCGTTTGTTTAAATAATTTATATTAGATAAATAAATTTTTTAATATAAGAAAATCATAATAATTCTTTTTAATTTCTATTTTATTTTATTTTTATTTTTGCACAAACCTGAAATAATATGTACATTTTTGTTTATATTTCTTATATATACCAACATATTAATATATTCATATGTGGGGCGAATGTAAACTTATTATTTTTTAAATATGTCAACATAATAAAAGGGATGTTGATTATTATGATAATGTTATATTCAAAATAATTTTAATATTTATTTTAAAAATATGGATTTTTTTAAATTTTAAAATTTCAAAAATGCGATCTAAATTATTTTAATTTTATTTTTAGTAAAAGGATTTTAATTTTTATAATATCATAATTGTCTTGAATTTTATAAATGTGAATAGAAAGATAAAATAAGTGTTCTACTTTAAAAAAAAATTAACAAATTTTAGAAAATTCCATTTTAATGGTAACATATTTGATTATTATAAAGATTTAAGTTTCTTTTATAATATTAATTTTAAAATATGTTAAAGTTATTTAAACAATTTATTTTATAAATAAATATAGAAATAATATTTACTATTATTAATTAATTGCAAAATAAACTTTTTAAAGTAGAAGCTCCAAATTTTGGTGACCTTGCATTTATAAATTTAAATTTAAAATATATTAATATAAAGATTCTTCAAAAATAAATAAAAAGAATTCGAAAATATATATAATATATTTTACCATTAATATCTTATTTTTAAATAGAATAATTTTATAAGTCCTACTAAATAAAAATTTAATAGGACTTTAAAAAACCTAATTAAATCTTTACTAAAAATAATTTTAATTTCTATAAATATAAAATCATAATTTTTTATAGAATTAATATATAAAATAATATAATTAAGAATATATGTGTAGAAAAATTATATTGCAAATTATTCTATATAACTTAATAATCAAAATTTAATATTGTATTTAAAATATGACTAAGATAATAATGGTTAAGATAATAATAGTAAAAAACAAGAAATTTATAAAATAAATTTGATCCAATAAAACTAATAAAGGAATTTTTAAACAAGATTAAATTAAATTTATTTCCATAAATAGATATAATTGTAGAATTTATAAATAAAAAATATTTTTATACTATAATTTTTAATGTTAATAAAAACATGTTTTAATTTTTATCTGATTTTAACAATTTTGCATTTTATAATACTATTTAAAATAATACGTATTTATAAATACTTCTTCAATATTTATTAATTTTTTAGATAATCAAAAATAATATGATTTATTAATGTATTAATTGTTAAATTTACATATTGACCTAATTTATTAAAACATGTCAAATATTAAATATAAGAAAATAAAGGATATAAATTAAAATATTTACTATTTTTATTTTATTTACTAAAAATATTTTTTCATGATAAGAATTTAATAAATCAATTTCTTTACTTAATAAAAATGTTTACTTTTATTTAATTTAAGTTTAAATTGAAACTATTTTATTTTTAATATTAAAGTTTAAAATTAAATTATATTATATATAAGTTATTTGATAAATTGTTTAGGTGTATTAATTATTTTAGTTTTATATTTTGTGCTAGGTTCGATTTAAGGTCTAGTTTTGCGTATTTTGCTTTATTATGTAAATTAACTGAATTATTTGTAAATAAAATAACCTTTATAATACAAAAACAAATAATATGCCAAATATGGTAAAAACTTTATCAATCAAAGCATTATAAAAAATAAAAATTTTTCGAATTTTTTTATAAAAATATAATTAACATCCCTTTATACTTATATAATACTTTATTTTATTAAAAAATTTATTGTATTTTGGAGCTTTTTGTTTTAATATGAAATTTTTAATTTATCATCTAAATTCTGTGTTTGCACTAAATTTAATATCATTTTTCAAATTTTTTCAATATTCTTAAGTTTATACATTTTATAGATTGAATAAATGAATATTTTGCTATATTTCAATTAATAATGATAACAATTCTATGATATATGGAGATAATGATTACTATTTATTCGGATTGATTTTTATTTATTTTTATTTTTCTACTTGGACTTTTATAAATAAATGGTTGCCATTGAAAATTATAATAAAATTTAAAAATAATTTAAATTTTTATAGTTTTTTGGCTTATAAATGAGCTTTAAGTATGTTTTTTAAAAAAAAATGAAAATTATATGTATAATTTATTTTAAAAAATATCAACTTATTTTCAAAATAATTAAAAATAAATTATGCGCATTCCATGTAGTTTCTACGTTTTACAGAATTATTTTAAAATAAAAAATTAATTTGTATTTCTAGAAGAATATAGAAAAATTTTAAGTTTTCCAAATTTATATAGTAGCATTTTAAAATATTGTTATAAGGTAAAAAAATATTGAGTAAGGATAATTTAACAATTATAAATATTTTAAGAATTTTTTTTTTATTAGGATACGCCATTTATTATTATACCCAGCTTATAATATACTTTTGGTTTTTAATAACTATTTTTAATAATTTGGAAAATTGAAATTATTATAATTTTGAATTCATTATATTTAATCCCATGTTTATTGGAAAATGCGCATATTAAAAATTAATGCGTCTTGCTTACAATTATAATTGCAAAAAAATTAATTACAATTTTTGAAATTAAAAATAAAAAAAAAAAAATTAAAAAAAAAAAAAAAAAAAAAAAAAAAAACTAAAAGCCTCCAAGCTATTAAAAAAAATTCACAAAAAAAAAAAACTCACTAAAAAAAGAATGTAAAACTTAAGAGTCAACTCTAACAACGTCAAAACCGAAGGAACCGACAGAATTGCCAGTTATCCATTTTCGTCTGTACCCCTAAAGAAACCGTTTATGAATTCAAAACCGAAATGAAAGCTCCCAAAACCGGAGTTATGTTAGTCGGATGGGGAGGAAACAACGGAACCACCTTCACCGGAGGAATTTTAGCCAACAAACACAATATTACTTGGCACAACAAAAAAGGAGAATAAACTCGTAAATAAAAAATTTATTTTGTTATATTTATATTTATATTTTATTTTATTTTGTTTTAATTTAATTTTATTTTATCAAAAAAAAAATAAAAAATAAAATATTAAATTATTTTTAATTATTAATAGCCAACTACTACGGATCCATTACTTAAGCTTCTACCACCAAAATTGGATGCAGAGGAACCGAAGAAGTTTATCTCCCCTTAAACAAAATCATGCCTTTCGTTGACCCTAACGAATTAGTCATCGGAGGATGGGATATTTCCAACATGAACTTAGCTTAAGCCATGAGAAGAGCCGAAGTTTTAGACTACAATTTAATTGAAAAATTAACCCCCTACATGGAAAAAATGGTCCCCTTAAAAGCAGTTTACTACAAAGATTTCATCGCCGCCAACTAAGAAACCAGAGCCGACAACATTTTGAACAACGCTAACAAAATGGAAGACGTCGAATAAATCAGAAAAGACATTAGAGAATTCAAAAAAGCTAATGATTTAGACAAAGTTGTTATTTTATGGACCGCTAACACTGAAAGATTCTGTAAAGTCGAAGCTGGAGTCCACGACACCGCTGAAAATTTAATGAAAGCCGTCGAAAATAACCACCCCGAAGTCTCTTCTTCCACTATTTATGCTATTGCTTCTATTTTAGAAAACACTACTTATATTAATGGGTCTCCTTAAAACACTTTGGTTCCCGGAGTTATCGAATTAGCCAAAAAAAATGACGTTTTCATTGTCGGAGACGATTTCAAATCCGGATAAACTAAAATTAAAACCGCTTTAGCCGATTTCTTCATTAACGCCGGTATTAAATAAGAATCCGTTGTTTCTTACAACCACTTAGGAAACAATGACGGAAGAAATTTGTCTTCTGAAGCTTAATTCAAATCTAAAGAAATTTCCAAAAAATCTTGTATCGATGATATTTTAGCTTCTAACAAAGTTTTGTTCCCCCACTCTATTAAAATCGACCACGAAATTATTATTAAATACGTTCCTTTCACTGGAGACTCCAAAAAAGCCATTGACGAATATATGTCCTCTATTTTCTTGAACGGAAACCACACCTTAGTTTTATACAACGTTTGTGAAGATTCTTTATTAGCCGCCCCTATTATTTTAGATTTAATTTTAATTGCCGAAATGTTCGAAAGAATTTGGTACAAAATCGGAGACTAAAAAGAATTCACTAGATTCAATAAAGTTTTATCCACTTTAGGATATTTATGTAAAGCTCCTTTAACTGATGTCGACTGTCCTTTAGTTAACTCTTTAGGAAGATAAAAAGAAGGATTAAACAATATTTTCAAAGCTTGTGCCGGATTACACTGTGACGATAACACTTTACTTGAATTCAAATGTCCCGTTTAAAAATAAAATGACTCCAAATAAACCTAAGAAAACTAATAAGTTTCTGCTTGAGAAAAGAATACAATAATAATTTAAAAAGTTTTTAACAATTGAATAAAATAAATTTTAAAAATAAAATATTATGCAATAAATTTAAATATATTATATTTATTGTGTATTACAAATCATATTTTTTTAAATATCAATATTTTAGATATTATCCATATATAACAACTATATAATATATATATATATTTAGCCTTTCTTGTTAGGAATTTAAAAAAAATCTTTTTTTATTTTACTCTTTTCTATTTATAGCATACATATTTATAACCAAAACAATTAAAATTTAAAATACATAATTTTTAAAAAATTTAAATATTTTGTTTAGAACTTAAATTAAAAAAATAATTTACTTCAATTTACTATTTAAGAAATAAATTTTAACAATATAATGTAGTTTTTTAAATATTTTATCTAATTAAATTCTAATACAATATTCAAAAATTTCAATTTTTTGAATAAAAATTAAAAATAATAAGTATTTTTGATTAAATTTATATTCAATATTAAATTAAAAAAGCTTATTTACAATAACAAAAAATTAAAATTATATATTTAAATGACGTAATTAATTTAAATATTATATTTTAATATATATAATTATATTTGATTTAAAATTTAAATAAAATTTTATATTAATTATATACACATCATTAATTTTTTTATAATTTTTATAAAGCTTCTTTATAAAAGTCTAATTTCTTACTTAAACTTATTCTCATTAAACAATTATCCTTATCTGGGTTTACATAAAATGAGCTAGTAGGCATAATTACAACATTATATTCAAAAATCAAATATTAACAAAAAGCAGTATCCTAAAACAATTTTTTTTAGTAATTTTGATAAAACATATATTAAAATAAAAAAATATAATTACGGGTGAAAAGTCTGGATCTTCTAATTCTTCGAATTTACAGGCACATGGCTAATTTAATTTATCCTCTTAAATTTTCCCTTAATTTTCTTTTTTGTAAAAATATTTTAACAATATTTTAGGAATCATTTTTTTAATATCAACCAAAACAAAATAGCCTCCCTCACAGCCTAGTATTTACCAGTCAAATCCAGGAATTTAGCTAAAATTTTCCATTATAAAGTCTCTATTTTTTTAAAATTCCTAACATGTGTAATCCAAAAATGAATTGGAACCTTTATAAGGCTCATAAATTTATTCTAAACTTTTAGCCATAACATATTGTCCAGGCTTAAAAGTCCCGTAATAAGAATTCTCACCAACGGTAAAAAGTCCTTTAATTAATTCTGGATTTTTACTAAACGCAAATCCGTATCTCCACCCAGTGCAACTGAATTTTTTCCCTTTTGTAAAAGAGTAAAAGTTAATATTTTAAAATTAAAAATCAATTTTAATAAATTAAATTAAATAAAAAAATAAGTATTATTTATTAATTTTTTATAACTAATAAATAATGTAAAATATTTATAATATGTAATTTATGATTTTTTTACCTAAAGATCCAACAGTTATAATTCTATTAGATAATTAAGGACATGCTTAGAAAAATCTAACATATTCGGCTTTATCATACACTAAATAATCGTAAACATCGTCTGCCATAACTATTACTTTTTAATATTTTTCTAAAATTTCTCCTAATTATTAATACTCTTATTTAGTGAAGACTTTTCCTGTGGGGTTATTAGGAGAACAAGTTACAACTAATTTTGTTTTTTCATTAATTTTGTTTTTAAATTCATTTATATCTATTTCCCATTTTTTTTTTTCCTAATTATACTTTTATTTCACAGAAACAACTTTTGCTCCAAAAAATAAAGGGGAAATTCTTTATTAAGGAAAATGAGGGTCAAATACTATTACCTTTATATATTATATTATTTTATTTAATTTTTTATTTATAAGTAAATACCCCTCTTGTCCTTTAATCATATAAAATTAAAACCTGTATAATAATTTGGCTTATATGTATGCGAATTTATTATAGCTACTTTCATTATTTATCATATATTAAATCTCATATATTAATAAAATAATAATGGGTTTTTGCTATATTTAAGAGGGGAGGGGTGTTATAAAAAATATATGAAATTTTAAAATTTCATCATTTATTGTTTCATAATCCAAATATTAAATATGTTTTTTTCTTTCTATATATTTTCTTATCAAATTCAATAAAAAAAAAATTTAAAAAAGTTTTTCTATATATATTACTATTTACCTCATCTCCCTAATTTAAAAATGCAAAATTTACATCATTTATAATTTAACTCGCCCCAACTCCTATATGAAAATCTTCAGCTTTTAAATACTCTTAATTTAATTCTTTATTATAATGTTTTGCCAAAGATTCTCTTAATTCAAGAATTCCTTAAGGGGGACCATATTAATCTTATATAAGGTCTTCATTTTCCAATTATTATTTAAAATTTTCTTTAATAAATTAAGGCATTTTCCAGTTAGGCTGGCCGGTGGCTATATCTGTTGCTTTTGTTTGTTATACCCATTATTTTATACTATAAAAAATTGTACTTTCTGTGAAGGGCTGGATTCTGTCTGCAAGCATTTGTTTTAAATTTTTTAATTTAAAATTAAAAATTAACTTATTTTATTTTACTATTTTACTATTTTTCGTTTTTATTTTTATTTTTTAATAGAAATCAATTTGGGTAAAATCTTAAAGAATATTTGTTTTTTAGAATTCTTATAGTATACAATATTATAGTAAAACAATATTTATTTAAAATAAAATGTTTTATTTAAAACTGTTAATTTAGGGTTAATTTTTATTGCTTAGAAATTTTTAGTGTTAGAGGGAACTATATTATAAACTATATAATTTTACATAATTATATATTAATTATATATATAATAAGTGATAAAATAAATTTTTTATAAAAATATATATAAATTATGATTATAAATTTAAAAGTTAAAATTCAAAATTATTTTATTAGTATAAACAATATAATTTATCTATATTAAAGTATAATTTTCAGTTAGCATTAATAATTGCTTATTAAATGGCATTTTGTGTTATATTTGTTATAAATTTTTAATTTTATTGACCAATGGCCTATTATTTTTATTTCCAAAATTTTTCTTATTTTTATTTTTAAAGTTAATGCAAAATAGCAGCAAATTCGTTATCATCAGAAATTTTTTATCTTTCTTGTTCTTTTCTATTTTATTCCTCTTCTAACTCCTAAATTACTCTCTCTTCTTCAAGTTATTATTTAAAGGCATCACTTGGGATTTTATTTCTTATTAAACAAAAAGTAATACATTTTTAAAATTTATATGAGTGTAATATAATAATAATATTTTGTAAATAATTATGATTTTTTTTATTTATATTCACTTATTTTAAATATACTATAATTCTTCTTATTATGGTACTGGTATATCTAGATTTTTATATAATTTGTTTCCCATCTAATATATATTATGTTTTTAAATGTAGCTATTTTTTTTAATTACAAATCTTAAACTATTTTTCTTTTAAGTAGGTTTTTTATTTATTATTTTTTTTTAATTTTTAGAATTTTAATGATAAATTTTATTTATTTACAATAAAATATAATTCAAAGGAATTCTTATAAAACTTGAATGAAATACATTAAAAGGTAAGAATAACAACAAAAAATAAGAATATTGAGGAATTATCTTTGTTTTATAATTTCTGATTTTTACTTATTATATTAAATATGCTTAGATAATTATTAATATAAAAAGCTAATTAATAAAACTTCTCATATAAAATATTAATATATTTTTAATAAATAGTTAAAATAAATATTTATTAAGTCAATAATGCTGTAAATTAATAATTTTATTTTAAATAAGAAATTAAATTTTTTAAGCTAGTTCTGGATCTGACCTCATAACTGCATGAAAATCTATTCCTTTTTAGCTTTACAAAATTTAAAGGAATTTTTAAACTTTTGGTTCTTGCATAACAGCCATTATTTTTGGGTCTTTTAACCTTTCCTAAAGCTATTCTACTTATATGTCTTCTTCAGTTTTTTTTTTAATTTCTTAAATTAAAGGCTTTTATTATTATTACTACTGTTATTGTTATTATTTTTGTTAATCTTATTTTTAAAAATAAATTATAATAAAACCAAATTTTAGAATATCAATTTTTATTTAAATAAAAAAGAAAGTTTTTTATTATATATATTTAATGTATTTGTACCTTCTTTGCCTAGTCCTTAAAAGTGATTTCCCATTACTTTACAAAATTATTGAAATAACATCATAAATTCTGGATTTTTTCCATAAATTTCCATAGCCTTTTTTGGTTCTTTTTGCATCATTGTAATTGCATGATTATATTCTGGATTAGTAAACAATTTCATTAAATCTGGATTTTTTCCAATTTATTACATTAAATCATTATTCATCCATTAATCTTTATTAGAATTTAAATAATCTCCCATTTTCATACTTTCTTGAACCTCTCCCAATTTTAAACCACTTTCAGCTTTTTCCTTATTATACTTTACTTCTTAAATTTTTTATTTATTTTAGTTATTATTTTATTATTTGGGCTCAGGTTTCTTCTTACTTAAAAAACCTCCCTTCATGCCCCCAAATAAACCGCCCCCACCTGATTTTTTCTTCCCAGATTTTTTTTCTTCCTCTAATTATTTTTCTAAAAAAAATATATATATATAAATAAAAATATTTATGATAAAATTATATATATATTTAAATTTTATTAAGTTATCTGTTTATTTATTTAAAAAATATATATTTATAATTGGTACTTCTTTCATTTTCTTGTTTTTCTTATAACTCTAACTGTTCTAGTTATTTTTGCGCCATTTTCACTTATAATTACTGTTGTATTTGCTCTTATTATTCCTTTTCTATTTATTCTCTTGTTAATGTATAATCCCCGACATAATCTTCGTTTTTTTCTTCTTTTTATTTTACTTTTTCAATAACTTCTGTGAAATCATCTAATTCGGGAGGTAAATCAAAATCTTCAGACATTTTAATTTAATTATGTTATTTATTTTTATAAAAAATTAAAATATTTTAAATAGCTTTGTTATTTATTTATTTTGTTAATTTTAATATTTTTAAATTTAATTAATAGTCCCAATAAAAAATTTAATTTTTATAAAATTAACAATTGTTTCACTAAGAGTTTTATAAATACTATAATAAAAAGTAATGTAATTGAATTTAAAATTATATAGAATGTTCTAAAATTAATAACCAATTTGTTATATTTTTAATAAGTAAGAAAATTTTTCAGTCATATTTATTATTTTTATTATATTCGGTAACTTTTTATTTTTATTTTAGTAATAATTATTACTGTTATTATTATTACAGTTATTTTTATTTTCTTATTGCCTATCTAATTTTTTATTTCCTCAATGTCTCTTCAGTTTCACTTTCATTTTAATTAGGCTAAACTTCATTTTATAACCTTTTTTTTTGGATGTTAATATTTTGTTACTAACTTTAAATGTACACTTTTTACACTTATTTTTAATTCACAGGGGTTTTAAATCCATTATTAATTACAATAACTTTACAAGCTTGATTTTGACTTTAAGTTTTGCCAAATATATTAAACATTTTATTTTTTTCAACTGTATTATAATTCCAGTTTAAAAATTAATCGTAATCAGTCTTTTTAAAACATTCATTTATATTAAACTTTTGTTATTTGTTCGCTGCTTCTTGTTTATTTTATACTTTTTTATTTCCATATTTATATAAATTCCATTTTTTATATATGTATTTAAAAATAATCAAAGTTTTATTCTTCCAATATTAAAAAGATAGATCATTTCTATAAAAATAAAATTTGTTTAATATTATAATATTTATTTTTAGATGTTAATATTTACATAAAATAATTGAATATAGAAATGAATTTATGGTCTGTTTTCGATAGAAAATTAGGAAATTTTACTAATAGATAAGAATATATCTTCCTGCTTAATGGGTAAGTTACCACTAAAAGCGCGTGAAATATTATTAATGAGCAGATTAGAATATTCATTTTTTAATATTTTACTATTTATTGTTTTTATTTTATTTTAATTTTTATTTTGTTTAAGTTTTTTCTTATCAAACCATATATTTTTAAGTGACAATATATAAAATAAGAGAATTTAAAAAATTATCAATTAATTATGGGAATTTAACCTTAATTAATTGTCTATCCATTTGTGTGATATATAAAGTAAGGTTTAAAATAAATGTCTTTATTGAAAAATAAAATTAATATAATTAATAAAAGTACTATATTTTTATTAAATTACCATTAAAGACATAATTTATATTATATAATTATATATAAGTATTAAATTTTTATTTATATGCTTTGGTTAACATAATATAATTCATTAGTAATTTATTTACAAAAATTATTTATTGTCTATAATATTTTTATTTAGAGTTTACTTTCAAATATTCGGAATACTAAATAAATTATTCTTTTTATTAAGGAATTAGAATAACCCAAAAATTTATTAACAAAAATTTGATATTATTATATAAAATTTAATAAAAAATAAAAATGAGTACATTAAAAGCTTCAAGAGCAGATGGTTTTTACTATCCACCAGAATATGATTTTGTGGGGGTATATTATTACATTTTTAATTTTGTAGTCATTAATTTTTAAATAATATTATTAAATTAATATTAATATTCCTATATAATATATTCTTAATTTAATTAAGGGATCAATTAACAAATTTTAAAAATCACATCCATTAGGAGTAAGAGCTAAAAAAATAGATCAAGGAATTTTAGTTGTAAGGTATGAAACCCCATTTCATGTAAAATGTGAAAAGTGCGAAAATATGATTGGAAAAGGTGTAAGGTTTAACGCAGAAAAAAAACAAGGTTAATTATTTTTTTTTTAAAATTAAGTTTTTAAAAAATTTCAATTATATTTACATAAGAAATTAAGATAATTTATATTCTTCAAATTTATTTTTAATTAAATTTATAGTTGGTAATTTTCATTCAACTAAAATATGGGAGTTTTCTATGAAATGTCCAAGCTGTAAAAATAAAATTGTAGTTAGAACAGATCCTGAACACTGCTAATATAGATATATATAAGGGGCAAAACAAATTTTAAATACTGAAAATGCCTCTGAAGGATAGTTTATAGAAGATGCATAAGATGTAAAAAAATATATTTTAATTAATAAATTATAAATTTATATATATAAAATTTTTAATGAATTATAGAAAATAAAAGCCGCAGACCCTTTTAAATAATTAGAAAGAAACGTTTAAGATATTTAATAAGCAGAGGCAAAAAAGCCTGAAATAGGATAAATAATAAAAGATTAAGATGATAAATTTAAAGATGATTTTTTAGTAAATTTAAAAATGAGAAGGAAATTTAAAGATGAAAAAAAAATTATTGAAGAAAAAGAGAGGATAGAAAAACAACCTAAAAATTTTGCACTTAGATTAGTAACGCCTTGTACAACAGATATTAGAGAAGCTTAAAATACAAAGTTTAAATAATAATCATAAGCAGGCTAAAATACAAGAAAAGATAGAGAAAAAATAAGAGCATAAGATATTTTTTTACATTCTAAAAATTATAGTCAATATCAAAATTAGAATTAAATTGAAAAGGCCAAAAAAATGGAAGAATTATAGTAAAAATTTAGTAAATTACCAAAATCAACATAGAAATTAATTAAAAATTAAAGCAAACTTATAAATTAATAAAATAAATAATTATAGTTGAGTGTATAAAAATGATGTAATAAAATTTATATTTTTTCTTATGAGAATATAATATATTATTAAAAATATAATTAAATATATAAAATATATAAATTTAGATTATACAGTTATAAAATGGAGTACATCCTAAGATTTCATTATATAAATAAAATGAAAAATATAAATATTTTAATTCTAAATTATAAATATATTAAGTTCAATTCTTTTCTTCAAAATAAATTATATAAATTCTATTTAATTAAAATAAATTCACAAAAGATTTTGAAAAAACTTGTAAAAATACTTATAAAATAATAAAATAAATAAAATATTGGAAGAATAATGTTTAGTATAAATTAAAATATGCGAAATGCAATTCAAAATTTCAATGATATAAATGGTGACCAAGCTTTAGTTATATAAGAAAAAATATTTTTACAGCCTGGTAAATAGGCGACTGAAATTTTCAAAAGTGTTGAATTGCAAAAAATGTTTAAAAAATATGATTTTTTAAATGAATAAAAACTTTAAAATATTATAAATGCTTTTTCATATATTTTGATGCAAGCTGTAGCCGAAAAAAATTTTCCTTAAATTTTATAAAATTTACAGGAAAATGGACTTTCTGAAACTCATGCATAAATTTTTTTAGATAATTGGAATAAATATGGAAATAGTTACTCTAATTTATTAAAAGAAAAACCAGTTGCTATTGGAGATTAACTTATAGATTTTGATTGGGCCGTATAAGTTCCTATGGATAATTCAAAATTACCAGTTAAAAGTAAAATTAACTTTTTCAGTATTATATATTATAATTATATAAATTCTAAGAAATAAAAATATTTATATAAATTGGTATAAAATAGAAATTAATGTTATATAATTCAAATTCGTAAATCTGATAAAAAATAAATAAGGTATTAATTTATTAAATTTTAATTAATGTAAAAAGATGTGGTGAATTTAAAATAAGGAGAAGAAAAAATTTTAGATAATGATTTACTTTTTTCAAATGATGTTCGAAATCCTAATTTAATTATGAATTTTAATTTAAATTCTAATAATTTGATTTCACATAATCAATAGTAATAAAGCCAAAATGAAACTTTTTCTGTAAGATTTACTAAATCTTAAGTTTAAGATTTATTTGAAAATTTAGAGGATATATAAAATTAAATCGATAGACTACAAAAATGAGTTAAAAAATATATATACTATATGAATTTTTATTTTATTTTTAATTTATAATTGACTTTATAAATAAGTTTATAATTTTTAAAATATTTGATAAATTTTTATATAATATATGCAAAAAAAACAAATGTTTCGATTAAATTAATTAATCATAGTATAGAACAATTTTTTAGCAGAATAAATTTTCTTAAATATCTTTTTTAATTAATCGATAATATACTATAATTTAGAAAATTAATTCTTTAATATTAAAAAAAAAAAA
>LDAU01000242.1:34180-56147 GCA_001447515.1 Pseudocohnilembus persalinus
TTAATAATAATAATGTAGAACTCTAAATTATATTAAACTTTAGATATTTCTAAATATACAGTTTTAGTAACTGGGGCCACTGCAGGTATTTTAAAATATATCTGTATATTGTACATTTATTTTATTTTTATTTTATAAACAAAAGTTATTTAATAAATTATATTAATTAATAAAAATTTGCTATTTTATAATCATAGGAATTGGTAGAGCTATTGCTTTAAGATTCGCTGAATTAGGTTGTTAATTAGTTTTAATTGGAAGAAGAGAAGAAAGATTGTAAGAATTAAGTTAAGAAATAGCTAAACTATTCCCCGAAACTCCCTAACCTGAGAATATTAAATTAGATTTATCCGATGTCGAAGCTATTAAAAAATTACCGGAATAACTTAAAAATAAAAATATTGATATTTTAGTTAATAATGCTGGTTTAGCTTTAGGTATTAAAATAAAAATATATAATATTATATATATAAGATTTAATAATAAGTTTTTATTTATTAATTTTGTTAAATAAAGGAGTAACTGGAATAGATAATAATAATATTGAAGATTCTATTAAAGTAGTTTAAACTAACCTTATAGCAGTAATTACCTTATGTAGTTTATTTATTCCAGGAATGAAAGAAAGAAAAAGAGGGCATGTTATAAATATTTCTTCCGTTGCAGGTAAAAAATTAAATAATTATCAAAAATTATATATTTTAACAATTTTTTTTTAAATAATTTTATTTTTATATTATTTGTATGTTACTAATTATTTTAATCTAAGGATAATTATATAATTTTATAAAAAAGGATAAGAAGCCTATGAAGGAGGCAGTGTTTATTGTGCTAGTAAATTTGCCATTAATGGATTTAGTATGGCTGGAAGGTATAAATATAAATGATAAAATAATATTTTATTATATACAAATTATTTATTTTTTTTTTTAAAAAAAGATTTGATTTAGCAGGAACTCCTGTTAAAGTTACTACTATCAGTCCAGGATTAGTTGAAACAGAATTTTCTTAAGTAAGATTTAAAGGAGATTAAGAAAAAGCTGCAAAAGTATATAGCGATATAGCAGCAATGTAAGCAGAAGATATTGCTGGTAAATAAATACACAAATATATATATATAAATATATAAATAAATAAATTTTAATTATTTTACAAATTAAATTTTAAATATCTATATACATATATATTCGCTATTTTATATAATGCTAGCAAAATAATTTAGATATCTATTAATATTTTATAAAAGAATTTTATTTGATGATAAAATATATAAAATAATTAATTTTAAAGATTAAACTATATATGCTGCTACTAGACCTGCTAGAGTTTAAATTGCTGATATTAAAGCTTATTGTACAAACTAACCTCATGCTAAATATGGAATTGTAAGATGTGGGCCAGAAATGCAACAATAATAATGAAATTTTATCAATAAAATATATTATTATAATTATCTTAAATTTTATAATATTTATTTATTATAAATTAAAAATATTTATATATTCCTTTTTTAATAAAAACATAGTTTTATTTTCTCTAAAAAATAACAATTCTTTTATAATAAATAAATCAATAAATTTTTAAATATTAGCTTGTATTAATTTCACTATATTAATTTAAAATTCATACACTATCTTTATAAATTTTAGTTTTTATTGCAAAGTTTATTGCTGAATTTCTTCCTGATTCAGCATATTTATTTACATTTATTTATTTTATATTATCTTATACAATATGATCAATTTCATTATTTTATTCCAAAACATTAGCGTGATAACTTTTTGATTTTTCATCATCTAATTTTTTTTGGACTCTCGGACTAAATTCAATATCGCAATTTTTATTTTTATTTTAAATTCCTTTACCTAAATTTACATAATAAATTTAAAATAAGTATATATAAAATTTATAAAACTAATAAAAAATTTAAAATTACTAGGTTCATAAAATTTGCTTTATGTTTTACTATTGAAAGGATTATGTGATTATATATTAACCAATCTACTTGAGTACTATACATTTTAAGGGGTTGAAAAATTTCGACTAGGTTACGTTTAATAAAATGTAGTGTATTAGGAAAAGGAACCACTTTTAAAATATTAAATGATAAATAGTAAAAATAAAAAAAAAATAATTTATTTACTTTTATTAAACTTATTTTTAAGATTTTAATTAATAAAAATTGTTATTATTATTATAACTGTAAAATTATTATTTTTTTTTTAGATCTTAATCAGGGTACAAATTTGATAGTAAATTTTTAGGAGAAGCATATTACAAATAGTGGTCTTTAGATAGATTATTTTATTGTTTACAAAATCCTGCTATGCTTTTCCTTTTATCTGAATAACTTTGGTAATTTAAATTTTAGTTTTCCTATCTTAAAAATTATTAAAAATTTAAAAACTTTTTACTTAAAAAATAAATAAACAAATAAAAAAAGCACTATATTTACTTAAATCCTAAGGTTTTATTAAAAAATTATTCTTTTTCATAAACTGATAATGCTTTAAAATTATTTTAAGTTTAATACTTTTTAGATTACTATTTTATTTATCTATTAACTATACTATTGCTTTATGGTTTATTAACCTATTATTGTTCAATATAATCTAAATAAGGTTAGTTTTTAATATATTTATCATTATTGTACAACTATTAATATTATTTTTTAGGGTAATTTTATTTATCTTAACTAAATTAATTTTAAAAATAAATATTTTTATTATTCTTATTTAAGCTAAAATAAACATTATTTTTATAAGAACTGTTCAATTGACGCCTTACATTTTCCCTTTGAATTTTGTCGAATTCGTTTTATAATTCAATCGCAATTTTTCCTCTTTATATTCTTTATCTTTCGTTTTCTTATTTTCTTCTTAATTCCTATTATTAATTTAATTTTTCCTGCTATTCAGCCATTTATTTTTGTTTTTATTCTTCTTCAAATAATTTTTGCTATTCCTTTTTAGACTGAAAATAATCCATCATTGTTGTAGTTTTTGACTCTTAAATTTCCAAAATTTTTTGACTTTTTTGTAATTAATCATTTAAGCTAGGATCTTCAAGTTTTTCTGCATTTTTTTAATAATCTTTTTCAAATTTTTCCAAACTATCTTTTCTATTTCTTTTTTACTATGACCTTTTTCTATCTTCTTTTAATTCCGTTAAGGACAAAAGCTAAAGTTCCTCAACGTCGTCTATTTCTTTCAAATCTTTAATATTACTTTTTTTAATTTCAATTTTATTACTTTTTTATTATTTTGGCTTTAAACTTCTTGACATTTACATTTAATTATTGCAAAGATCTTTGTAAAATAAGTTTAGAACCTTGGATTTTTTTCTTAAATTACTTCTTTAAACTGGTAAATTTTCCTCTTCTAAATTTTAAGAAGTATTTTGATCTTTATCTTATTCTTCTTCTTCATTAATTTTTTATTAACTACTTTATTTATGATAATGTTCTTTAATTTACTTATTATTTTATATATTTTCATATTTTTCTTAATTTAAATCATATATGTATTCCTATTTCGAAGTTATTTGTTAATCACTTTTGTTTATTTTAGAACCATTATCGCTATTATATTAAAGTTAATTTTAATTAAGTTTTTTATTCATTTTGTATTTTAATCTTTAGTTAGCTTAGAATATGTCTCTATCCAAGATCATCAGTTATCTCATAAATCCAGGATTTGGCTTAACGATTTATCTATGAATTTTACAGATTTATAGAGCCTCTTCTAAACTATAAAATTCCTTTATCATCAAATAAGCTAATATTATAATATATTATTAATATTAATTATTTAGATATTTATAATTTTTAATAATATTTTTTTTTTTTTTATTTTTACATATAAGTGCAGTAACAGATCTAGAAACGCCATTTACACAATGTATCAATATATTTTTCAGTCTAATTCTTTATTCATGTATAAATTCGGATATAGCTTAAAAATGAATAGAAAGATCATAAGAAATATTATCTTCTGCTTAAATTACCCTGTGCATTATATTATCATTTACAGAATATTTAATGCCACTATTTTTGGCTACAGTTAAAACTGCACTAAAAATAATAAATATTTATAAATAATATAAATGAGAATTATTAAAAATGTATTTATATCCATAAATTAAAATAAAATTATTTAATTTATACGTGATTTTATTATTCTGTAACGCTTTTAAATTCTTAGCAGCATTTGTATCTCCTAAAAAATAATAAACATATTTTAAAATTAAATTTGTATATATAAATCAAAAATAAATTAACTGTTAATTAAAAAATAAATACCTAGCCAAATCGCTCCTTTTAAATTTGTTTTACAAATTATACAATTCATGTCATCATTTAAGTTTTTTTTTTTATTTGTTGACAAAAGTAATGGAAATGTTTGCTTTTATCTAATACCAGGCTATTATTATAATCTAATGGATGTCATATAATTAAATATTATTATTTCTTAGTCTTTATTTTTCTATTTTTTTTTTTCTGATTTAATTTAAGTTTCGTTATTTTTATTTATTTTTTATAAAATATAATGTTTTAGTTATATATTTTTGTTATAAATATACTTTAAATTAATTATAATGTAATATTATACCATAATAAATATTTGGAATTAATTATTATTTATCATATACAAGATGTTGTATTAAAATTAATATAAAAAAATAAAAAATTGAAGTACTTAAATAGTATAATATAATTTTACTTTAATTACATTTTTATTTAAAAGTTATATGTTTTTTTTGGAAAAAATTTTAACCATTAAAAACTAATAATTAATTATAATTTTTTACTAATATACTATTATTATAAGATAGGTATTATAAATTTATAAATTATGTTAAAGTATATTTAAAATGAAAGAAAATTATTTATTCAAAAAGACTTTTTAAGTAATATTCTTTCTCCTTCTTCTTCGTATTCCTTAAAAAATTTATTAAATTTATTTTTAAATAATTTTGAATTTATTATTTTATTTACTTTTTTGGTGATCCAATAGTTTTTAAAATAGTTTAAGTTACTTAAAATTGACCCACCTTACCAGGCCAAGAATTATCTATTAGGAGGTATGAAAAATTTCATCTAAAAAAAGAATTAAAATTTTTATTATTTTTTTAAATCAATTGTTTTATTAAAAAAAAATGAAAATAAATAAATATTTTTTTATTTAATTTTTTTTTTTATTTTTATTTACTTTTAAATCTTTTTGTCCTAATCTTTTAACATCACTGATAAATCTCTCTGGGAATTCTTTTATTAATGTACTTCCTCCAGAAACAACTACTTCTTAAACCAATGATTTTCTCAAATCAATATCACATTTTTAAACTGACTTAATTAATAATTCTGCCACAGCTGAATTTTTTTAAAAAAAAATATTAATTAATATATTTTTTATTTTGAAACTTAATATTATTATATTATTTGTATTAATTAATATTTTTATTACAAGGGTATTCATATCCTATAGCTTCTGGAGTAAATAAAATTTCAGGTGCTTAGAATTTTTCTGCATTTATACTTATATTAGCTCCATCAGGTAAAGTATAATTTTCTGCAAATTTAGAATATTTTTTTTCCATTACTAAATATGTAGTTGGGGACAATTAACATCTAGTTTCTTTTATATGTTTAACTATTTCAAATTCTGCCTTTAATATAATTAATATATTTTAATATAATTTTAATCTAATGCTTTATTTATTTTATATATTATTTATAATTTTCAATATTAATTACTGTTGTATTGAATGAATATCCTGATCTTCTTAATAAATTTTTCAATTACTCTGTTATATCTCTACCTCCTAAATCTATTCTCTAATTTGCATGTTACAAATAGTATCCTTCAAAAATAGGAACTACTTATGTTACTCCATCTCCAATTTCAATAACAATACCTGTGGTTTTTCCTGAGGCAAACCTTTTTTATTAAATTTAATATAAAAATTTTAATATTTTTTAATTAAGCCATTTTTTTCTTTATATTTAAAATCAATATTTATGTTTACAAACTTAAAACGCCTTGAACTCCAATAAATAAAGCAGGTGTACTATAACTTTCAAAAAAATGTTAAGCCATTTTAGCTTTTTCAGCCAAAGGATTAAGGGCGGGTTCAGTTAAAAAAATTGGATACTAAAAAAGTAGAATTTATTTTAAAAATATTAAGATTATATTTAAAATTCCATAAATATATTTGTTTTCATATATTTTTTATAATTATTTTTTATAAATATTATGTCTTTACTTCATTTGGATTAACTTTTAATTCACTGAATATGTGTTACCATATTAAATCCATATCGTTCCAATCTTTAACAATACCATGTTACATTGGGTAATTTAATTTTAATAATCCTCTATTTTCTTCTTTAAAGTTTCCAATATGATATTGCTATTATTTAACATTTGGTAATACTGGAGTATATTTGGGTCTACCAACTCTTTAAAGTTAAAAAAATTTATATATATATATGAAAAAATATATGAATATTAATAGTTTCTAAGGAAAATCAGTGCATTCTTAAAATAAAATATAACAATTCATAATGCATTTTAAATCTTTTTAATCTTTATTTTATAACTTTTGCTAATTTTATAGATTGAAGGGTATAATTATTTTAGTTTTATTATTTATATGCAAAATTCTTTTATTTTTTATTGGTTTCTTATATAAAATATTATATAAAATTTGATTTATTACAATGTATTAAAAACCAATTTTGGCGTATCTTCTCCTATAAAAATAAAAATAATATTAATAAGCTTCTTCCCTTTAAATTTATATAATTTTTTAAATATTAGTATTTTACCTGCTAAACCAGCTTTCATAGTTCCAGATCCCTATATTTAATTAATTTTTTTTCATTTTAAATTAATTTGAAATATAAATTTATACAAAATATTATATAATTAAAAATTTATTAAACTTATTTGTTACATTATCAATAACAATGGGACTTTTAGTTAAAAAATCACTATATGTATCCATAATTTAAATTATAAATTTATTAGACTATTTGAATAATTTGTTTTAATATTTTAAAGTTGTTTGAATTTATTTTATTTTTATAATTTTCTATTAATTATAGGTTATTGATGAATTGAGGGTTATTATTGTAAAGAAATAATTCATTAAAAAGATTATATATTAAATAGATATATAAATAAAAAGTAAATAGGAATTAATATAAAAATAAATCAACTATTCATTAAATTTATTATTTAAAAATGAAAGTATAATGATTTTTTTTTTAAGCAATTTAAATGAATAGGAAATTTCCAATTCAGTATAATATTTTATTCTTACAATTTTAATTACCATTTTTATATAAAATTATTAAAATAACATATTGTTTGAAAAAAATGTATTTTATTTAAAATTGTTTGGTATTTCCACTCCTTATCTTAAAATAAATTGTAAAATTAGTAATAAAAATAGTTTTTATTCTAAACTATTAAAAAATAATAGTTTATTTTATTATTAATCATTATTTAATCATTAAGGAATAAAAATTAATAAGAGAAAATTTATAAAAAAACTAAAATAAAAATAAATTATTTTAAATTTAAAGCATTATATATGTCGTTAAATAGAAGTAAAAGGGTAATATTACTATTTTTAATTAAAATATTAAAATATAGATAAAATTAGTTTAAAATAAATTGTTGCCAAAATTTAATTAAGTTATAAGAAGTCGAGCCTTGGAAAAATTATTAAGATATTTTTAAATCCAATGTAGATCTAGAAAATGCGAGGTTAGTAGAAAAAATGAATTTAATTAAGTAAAGTAAATATAAACAGGGTAATAATTTAACTGAAGAAGTATTTTTGAATATGATATATTTTTATGATTTAAAGAAAAACTATAATTTAAAAAATAAAAATAAAACAATAATAGGTATACCTAATCAAAAAGCAATAGAGAGATTTGATAAAAAGAACAAAGAATTCATGATAAATCACGCAGTTGGACACGCAAAATCTCAACATTATTTAAAGACTAAGCTTAATTTAGATAATAATAGTTTATATAATAGAATAAATAAGGCAAAAACAAAATTATAATAAAATACACTAGAAATGCTTAAAGATTATGAGACTCATTAAAAAAAAGTAAAACATATGATGCGATATCCAGTCGTTAAAAATTAAAAATAAGTTGCAACTAATTATAATAATAGTGTATTTGACCCTTTACCTCAATAAAATAGACCTAGAAGTGTAAGCGAAATGAAATCAGGTTTTTAATTGAGGTCAACTTTAAATAATATTAAATGTGAAATAGAAAATATTAATACTTAAAAGTCAAGGCAATAATTTTACGAAAATATTTTATTATATACTGAAAATTAAATTGGCGTAAACTATTTATATTTAAGTATTAAAATTATTTTTTTAAGATTTACTCACATTAAATTTATTTGTCTTTTTAAGTTAAATACTAGGGATAGAATAATGACATAATAAAATAATAAGGAAAATTTTAGTAATTCATTCTATAAAGATGAAAATAATTACTAAGATTAATAAATGGAAGATAGTTTTAATACGAAAAATAAATAAACAAGAACTACAAATAATTATGTATAAATTAATTATTATTATAAACTTTATAATTTAATTTCATTTTTTTTATATATCAGGATGAAACAACTAGTTATTAAATGCTTAGTACAATAAAAAATTAATAAAATAGCACTATAGTTCCTTAGAAAAATGATAAGGAAAATGGAGTTGATTTTATAAGTTTAATGAATAGAAGGCCTAATTTCAAGGAGGTTAATTTAACATTTTATTCTTTTAATGGTATCATAAATAATATTATAACAATAATTTTTTAAATATAGGTAATATAAAATATTCCTAAAAAGCTTCCAAGCCTAAAAAGCCATGTTGTTATTAAAAATAATACATAGGTATATTCACCAGAAAAAAATGATAAAAAAAACTATAAAATGTAAGTTGCCAGATAAATGATGAAAACACTTTAAAAACCAAATATAAATAATTAACAATCTTTATCTAAAATATCTAGCTAGCATAAAATATTAAAAAAATAGTAAAGTAACACATAATTTATAATAAATTAGCAATAAAACTCATAAAATTATGATTCTAATCATACAGATTCTTTGGTTTAAATGTACAACTAAACTAAGTATGATGACTCTTAATATAATATAAACCAAAATAAAAATAAAAATTTCAATTTTAACCAAACATCTTTTTCTTCATAATAATAGAAATCTAATGATAATTTTCAAAATAATAAAACATAAATCACAACTAATAGTAATTAAAATTATTTTAAATAAGGAGCTTTTTTTGATTAAAATTAATAAGGTAGCTTAATAAAATTAAAAAACATAGATTTTTAATAGGAAAATAAAATTGATAATAAAATTAATATTAATAATAAAACAAATGATAATTTTATGAAAATAAATAATGATGATATATAATAATAGTAGTATCAATAAAATAAATACGCCATTAATGCCTCTTAATAACTTTTAAGCAAGGAAAATTTAATATCTCAAACGGAAGATACTTATCAAGTTAGTGCAAGTGAAGAAGATTCCAAGGTATAATTAAAATTAATTAAAAAAAAGTGTAAACTTAAAAAATTTACATTATTTAAATTATTTATGTATATTATATATAATTTTTATTTTTTTTTATAAAAGATTTAAAGTTTTAACCAGTAAAGTTTTGGAAAAGTAAGTAAATTGAACCATTCTTAAGCATAAATTTATGGTAGTAATAGTTAATCAAATATTCGTAATAGACCGAAGGTAGCAACTTAGAATATAATAAATAAAATTGAAGAATAGGACGAAAATAATTCTAATATTTATTAAACTTAAATTAAGAATACAAAGAAATATAATGAATAAATTATAAGCGGATAAAATAATACCGATTTAGTTAAAAGATTAAAATTAGAACAAAGCCAAAAATTACAGGAATAAAATAAAAAAAAAATTCCTATGCATTAAAACAATAATTAAAAAAAGAGTATCTCACCTGAAAAAAGAGAAAAAATCACAGTAACCTATAAACCAGAACAATACGATTTTTGATTAATTTTCAATATCAATTTTATATTATATTAATTTAAATTATTATTAATAAATTGAATATTATTTCAAAAATTATTACTAGAATAAATAATGCATTTTCAATTTTAATTATTTATCTTTCTTTGATTATTATTTTGAGCTACTAGTTGTTGAAAATTAATTAATTATTTATTTTGAATTGTTCGGGATTTTATAAATTTTTAAAAAATAAAAAAAAATAATTGCACTTACTATTTTATAAAAGTAATTATTTATATTTACAATGGAATTTTACCATGATGATAATAAGTAAAACAACGAAAAAAATATTTAAAATGAAAACTAATTAAATCAAGCTTAAAAGTCCAATTTGGAAGTTTAACCTATAAATTAAAATATAAATAGTTCAAATAATCCTTAATTTCCAATTAATAAAATAGATAAATCAAGTCCTTAAAAAAGGTATATAATTAAATATTCCTTTAATTTTAATATTTATTATATTTATACTTTAATCCAAAGCGATCAAATATAATAATCTCCTTAAAATATTGAAATAAAAATTACAGATTTGAGTGATAATAAATAATAATTCAATGAAAAGCAATAGCAAATATTATAATAGAATAGGGAGAAATTAAGATAATTAGAAGAAATGTAGAAAAATAAATAAATCAACTAAAGTTTAAATGAGAGTTAACAAAACACTTAAAATAAAAATGGAAAAGTAACATGGTAAGATAAAAATCAAATTTATTTACCACCAGACAACAATATTAAAAAAGAAATCAATGAGGCTTTTAGTAGTAGGAATTTATAAAATAGTTAACAAAAATCGCATTTATAATACCCAGCATTATAATTTAATAATTAGTTATCTCATCAAATAGGAAGTTTTAACCCATCTTTGGGAATGTCATATGCAAATCCATTTGCCTTCATGCAATAAATGAGATAATCTTAGTAATAAATAAAAATAAAAATAAACATAAAAATTAAAATAAACATGGCATAAAAAAAAAAAATAGTAATTTAAAAAAAAAAAAAATCAATTGAAGAGAAATAAAAAACCTAAATAAAATAGAATAATATAAAATTTTTTATCAAATATTATTCGAGCAATATTTATCACATTGTATATGTATTAAGTATATAATATTAATTTTAAATTTTTAGATACACATAATTTGACCATGATTTCTAGGAAGACACTGATTATTTGCACAAAATATTCTTCTTGTGTTGTTTTAAAATTATGATAGTTTTTTCTTATATTATATTGCCTATGGTATTTTCAAAAATGTAAAATGTTTATTAGTCAATCGTTTTATATGCAATTATGGATTTTTGGGTAGTTAAAAATATTTCTGGCAGGTAATTAAACTTTAAATTAATGTAAATTTTATATCTGGGTCACGACCGTAAATATGGATACAGAAATTCTAGAATTTCTAGAAATTCGACCTTTTTTTATAGAAATTATAGAAAATCTTATAGAATTTCTAGAAATTAGAGGAAAATTAATAGAAATTGAAAAAAATTTTACAAAATTTCTATAATTTCTATAAATTATTATGAAATTTTTCTCAAAATTCTATAAATTCTAGAAAATAACTTTTATATGGGTTAAATTTATTATTTAGACTTTTTTTAATAATATTTTAAAAAAATATTACCATTATCCACTATTTATAGGTTTTTATGTTAATAATTGTACAAAAAAAATTCCCTAAAAAAGCTATTTAGCATTATGTTGGGTATATTTAGTTAATTTATTTTTTGGCTTATGAATGTTTATACGCTTATTAATTATCTTTTTAATTAATAATAATATTTAAACAAATTAGTATTTGTATGGGTGACTATTATAATAAATTTTATTCTGAAAAAATGATTAAAATTCGGCTGGCATAAAAATAAAAAAAATATATGCAAAATTTAATGGGGGGAGGGTATAGGTAAGGATTTTTTTTATAATTTTATAAAACATTTCATTATATACTCAGCGAAATTTTAGAAGGGAGAACAGCCTTGAAACTTAATCTTTTTTTTTATTACTATTTTAAATTTTTAAAATTTTTACATAATTTAAATAAATTATTTATTCTTGCTAAAATTTAAAATTAATGATTTAATGATGTAAATATTTTTTTTATTAATATGAAAATTCATATGATTAATTCCAGAATTGGTAAACTTTTATTGCTGAATTATAGATGACAGAGTGCTTTTTTCACTTATTCCAATGATTTGAATTGACAGTATCACTTTTTTACCTTAAAAATAAACTAAATTTACCTAAATTATATCATCTGTTTTTATAAAATACGACTTCTCATTATTTCGAGACTCGAAATTTTAAAAAAAATTTGAGAATTTCTAGAAATAATGGTTGAATTTATAGAAATTCTATAAAATTTTCTAAAATTTCTAGAATTTCTAAAAAAAAGGGTCGAATTTCTAGAAATTCTAGAATTTCGGTATCCATATTGACGGTCAAAACCTATATCTGTATCCACAGTTATTTATAAAATTAAAATGTTAAATGTATCTATGTATTAAAGATATTATTTATTTATAATATCGGTCAATAATTGTGAAATTACTTTTAAAAATATTTTAATTAATATTTAATTGAAAATTTTCTAACTTAAATATAAATATATGAAAGTAAAATTATGATAAATTTGTTATTATATAATTAAATTTAATCTAACAATTTTAATCAATTATGGTTTTGAAATATAAATCAAAATTAATTAACTAATTTTCAACCGATATAATATTATTTATTTTGTTAACTATGAAATAGGTAAATGTTAGGAATGAGGTGGTGGATAGAAATCGACTCTACTGGTGAATAAAGGTGGGTTTTTGAAAGTAAAACAAATTTAAATCATAACAGTTCAAAATAATTTTGGGGAATTTCAGGAATTTTTTCTATTTGCTGGATACTATTATCTTTAATTAGTTTGATATAGTTTAATGTATAAATGAGTATAAGTTTTTTTGTAGCTTTTTTATAAGCTTCATTTAATTTATGGGTATATAGATAATGTGTTAAAGGTAAATTTTTTTTTTACATATAAGTTTAAGAGCATGTAAATGTTATATTATTTATAATCGAAATCAAATTTATTTCTAAATTATAGCCAGGAATTATAAAATGAAGTATTTTTTACAAAAATTGGGCACAAATGAAAATATGATGAAATCTGTGAAATTAACATTTGATCTTTAAACTAAATAAGTTGAGAAAAAAGAATGATTATCTTATTTAAAAATCTTATTATTTTTACAAATTATTAATTAGCTTTATGTATATAGGAATTTATATATGATTCGAATAAGTTTATTGTTCTAAATCAAATATGATTTAATGAATGGTTGATATAAGAATCAATTTTAAAGATCTTTTCTAGTTTTGCTTAAATATGAAATAAAAGTTTATTTACAAATTATTGATAAAAATAAATTGAATAAACTTAGTTAAGTTAAATTTTAATTAATTTGAATAAAAAATAAATAAAATTAGGTATTTTTTTATTTTAATTATTAATATTAATTATTTATAAAGTCTTTTTATATTTATTATAATTATAATTTATTAAATTAAAAAAATAGTTCAATAATAAAAAATTCTAAAATAGACAAAAACCAAATAAAAATAAATAGTATATTATTATGGGTTGTTGTTAAAGTTCTCCAGGGTAGTAAAGTGATATATAGACCTCCGCTGCTGGAAATTAATAATCATAGCAAAAAGTTAAAAATGTAAAATATGACAAATAAATTTAAGAATAAAGTATATGATTTTTGCATTATAATAATATATGAATATAAATGTGTTACAGGGTTTTATAAAAATAAATATCTACTTATGATTAATATAATACCGATAGTATAAAAATTATTTATACATATTTTAAGCGTATATTTCTAAATTTAATTTAAAATTATGACATTTTTTAATTTTAATCAAATAATAGTTGTAGTTTTTTTTAATATTACGAAAAAAAACAAAATTAAATTAAACTATTCGGAAGTAGAAGATGAAAAAATAGCATTTATAAAAATTTATAATTTATTTCGAGATAATTAGATAGAAAAAAAATTAAATAATTTACTTTTTATTTTTCATCAATAAATTTTACCATTATGAATAAAAATATTAAATAAAATAATATAAAGACCCTTTTAAAAATAAAATTTAGATTTTGTTAAAATAAAATAAAATTTTTAATTTTATAACTTATATAAAGGAATAATCTCAAAAATCAATGCATGTTTAGGATGTATCATAATAATAACAATATTAAAATAATAATGGAACAATTTTATAAAATTCTAAGCCATAAAATACAATAACTTAAGGTGGGGAAGAATAAGAAAGTCTTTAACCTAACGTAATTAATTTATACTTATAAATTTAAATATTTATCTATTTTTCTAGTTTATTGACCAAGATAAATTGGAAAGAGAAGAAGAAGAGGAGTAAAAATATAACATATTAAATTTGCAATAAAAAACTTACTATATAATCAGTTAACAATTTATTCTAATATTTCTATTTTTAAAAAAGGAGAATTAAACATTAAAAAGAAATTGAAATGGTCGAAAAAGATATTGATAATATGTTTAAGTAATTAATTTTAATTTAAAATACCAAAATTATAAATTTATTTTATAATTTTAAAATTAGATAAAGAAGAAATGATTTCTTTGATTGAGCATTAAATGTATAAAACAAAAATTTTTCTAACACCATATTATTTAATCTAGATTTTAAAATTAAAATGCAATCCTTTATAGATCTAATATTATAGCCTCATTTTATCTTTATGAATGTTTATATTATTTATTTTTATGTTATTTATAATTTATATATAAAAGTTTATTAGAAATAAAAATTATATATAATTATAAATATTATTTAGGAAAAAAAACTAAAACATTTAATTTCAGATTATATTAAAAACTTTAACCTAGTGGTAAGTTATAATAAATAATAAATTTATATTTTTAATATTAAACAGTGATTAATGCTTTTTAATATTTTATTTTCTTAAAATCTATAAAAATATAAACTTAATTTATATCGAATAATAATAAAGTAACTAAAAATATAATAAATTATAAGCTTTGTAAATTTATTGAAAAAAAAGTTATATAATTTACTTATAAAATTTGTTTAGAAACTATTAATTTTAAAATTTAGTGATAATTATATTGAATTATGGGAAATTGTTGCGGTAATAATTAAAAACCGGAAGAGGAAATTACATAATAAGAGTATCTTAAGCCGTAATAAATAAATACTGAATAAAATTGTTCACAACAATAATAAATAGAAAATTCAGAAAATTTGGATATTTAATGTTTATAATCATAATAAAAGGAGGGTAAAGAAATTTAATATGAAGGCATACCTCTAGATTAGGGACAATTTAAGAACAATAATGGTAGACATTTTATGTATTTTTTTTTGAATTTTATTTGTTATAATATATAAATCTGAGTAATTAAAATTTAATAATAAATTCTAATATATATTTTATTTATTTAGAATATAAAAATAAGGAAAATTTAAATACCGAAGGCAATGAATTTTTAGAAGATAGTTATAACTAGAATAAATAAAATATAATAGAAGAGTAGTAATCGGAAAAACTTTATGTTGAAGAATAATATAACAAGTAAAGATTTAATTAATAATTTATTTATTATAATATGTAATTTTAACTATCCAATATAAATATTAAATAACAAAATTAGTCAAAATACTCCAACAGATGATTAATATTTTTTAAATATCAATAACTAGCAATAGTAAATTAAAAAATTTATAAATATTTATTTATTTATAAGTAATTAATCATAACCTATAAATAATTTATAGAAAATTTTATTATACCGATGAAAGTAATTAAGCAAGTAGTAAGTATAAATAAGTTGATATGAATCAAAGATTTCAAAAAGAATTAGAGAAAATAAAGAAGTTAGGAATAAATTGAGAATATTTATTCTTAAAAGTTTCAAAATACAGGTTAAAGAATTATAAAAAATAAAAATAAAGGAAATAATTTTAATTATTTTTTTGATTATTAAAAATAATAAAATATGGTAAAATTAACTAATTTGATGTATTTAATAATGAATGGTTTATAATCATATTACTTTTATATTATTATACTTATATTTTTATAATCACAAATAAATATATAGTTGAATATATTTTATTAATAAATAAGAAATATATATAGGAACAATTATAAAATGTCAATAATTAAGTTACTAATAATAAAGATTTTAATCTATTTAAATCCATTATATATTTATGTACATAGTAAGGATATTTTTAATTATAATTAATATTCATTTTAATCGTTTTGATTACATTTTTAAAACTTCATTTTAAAAGAATAATCATTTCATTAGTAAATTTTATCTGAAAATTCAGATGTATTTAGACCTATCGTATAATTAATTAAAATTTAATTTAATTATTTTTTATATTAAGTAATAATTAAATAAAAATATTTTATTTACCATAAGGCAAAGGGCTTAGTTAGAAATTAATTTAATAAATTAAATTTTTATTATTAAATTAGGCTCCAAACGCACCAAATGTATAACCTTTTTTTTGCAAATTAAAAGGCTTACCTAATGTCGAATTTCCGAACATACTACTTGTTTCACCTTTTTGGGTTACAAATTGAATATAGTTTAAAAATTCACCTAAAAAAAATCATAAAATTAAATAATTTTTTTTATTATATTTATATATATAGTAATACTTTTTCTTCCGATTATTTCTACTATATAATCATCAACAGGAATTTCAAATACATCTTCTTTTAAAAGATAGCAATTTTTAGGCTATTTCTTAGACAATTATTATTCTTTCTATACAGCCTCATTTTTTTGATTTTACATTTTTTTTTCATTTTTACTTTATTTTATGAAAATTGAGTTATGTTTACCAGGAATTATGCTTCCATTATTGGCTTCATAAGCTATATAAGTATTTTTAATTAGAGATATATAAAATTGAATTAATATAAAAAAGTATTTATTTATTTATTCAAATTGGAAAATAATTAGACCATACAAATTTGTAATTAAATTAATAATATCTTGCTAATAATGGGAATTTATAATATACTACTAGGTAATTACCCCAAAAATCATAAAAAAATTGTTGTTTTTAAATGAATCGATTATAATTAAAAAATCATAAAATAAATAAAAAAAAGTAAATTGTCGAAAAAAAAAAGTATAAATTATAAATTCTTAAATAATAAGATAAACTTTTTTTTAATTAAAGAACATAAATTTCATGATATATTCTTAAATTTTACAAACCAACAGCTTTTTTATTTATATATAATCGATAAGAGTCTTATAAATTTTATATAATAAATACTATGCAATTTAGAATTGACTTTTTCAAATTTCGATTAACATTAAAATAAAATAAAAAATTACCAATTTATAAACCTTCTATAAAGTCATCAGTATAAGAAATTTTTATAGCTGATATTTTCAAAGATTCTATTTTTTTTTCATTAAATAATATTCTGTCATCAAAATTACAGGGGTGCTATTTATCTAAGACTCCTTTACCATTAAATTGGATAATAATGTTATTGTTATTATATTCTCCATTTTCATCAGGTGCTAAATAAATAGACTCATTACTGGAAACAGGAGTGGCCACCACTTATTAATAAGGATCTAAATAATTATTATATACCATATATTTTTTAAAAAAAATAGTCTATTTTTAGTTATTTAATTAAATAAAATGAGGAAAAAGTTTTTTAATTTTATTTGTAAATAATACTTTTTTTTTCACTATTTTTTTAAGATGAGTTCGAATTGGTTTAGTTTTAACTAGCAGATAAAGTTTTTTGCATTTTAAAGCTAGATTAACTTTTTTAATTTTATTGAAACTTTAATTATACCTGTTAATTTGGCTTCGCATTAACACAACCCATATTTTCAGAAATGGTTTATGGAAGTTTATTTAGAAATATAAGCAGAAATTTTTTTTTTGTTGTGTTTTTTTATTTTGTTTATTATATTTAGGTATTTTATTATACTAAACTTCAGTATTGATTTAAAAAATATAGCATTTGTGGCCGGAATTAAGAACATAATTATAATAAAAATACATATTGACTTAGTGAGAGACATATTTTATTTTTTACTATTAAATTACCAATAGTATCATCTATTTATTAACAATACTTGCCTATTAGGTCATAAGTGAATATATTAGATAAAATACTGATCCAAGATAAACAAATTCATTAATTATTAAATACCAAAATAAGTCAAAAGTATATTTTTAAATATATTTACTAAATGATTATATATTAGATTTTTCTTATAATAACCAATTTTTAAATTTAAAAAAATTTTTATTTATATAAATTATATTATATTATTAAATTTATATATGAATTTTATAAAATGAGAAAAACTATTTTAAATTATAAATTGAATAAAAAGATACTCAATCATAAGAAGATTCAAATTCTAAATCTTCATTAAATTCCTACAACCTACTCTGATTTTTTTTACCTATTAAATCATTTATATGAGGACCTCCTAAATGATTATGTTCTCCCGATTCTTCATATACACTGTCAAATAATTACCCATTTTTAATTTAAAATTCGGAAGAACTTTAAGTAAATTTCAATTTGCCCTAAAAAGGCCTAGCTGAAGAATTTGATTTTTAATATTTAACATTTTAACTAATTTTTAAAGGAGAATTATCGTTATTTTAGGAACTGTCAGTTTATCCTACAAAAGAAACCGAAACTTCTTTCAATTTCTTATCATAAGCCACATATGTATTATGTATTTATTCAGTTATATCGTCACTTCTTTTATTTATTTTATTTTTCAAAAATATTTGATCGTCATTTATACTACTGCTATTATTAGCGTTTTTTTATTATTATATATATTTTAAGTTACTGTAATTATCTTAACTTATACTACTTTATGGGGTTTTGTTCATGTTGCTTGTGTTATTTGTGATTATGTTACTCTTATCATTTATAGGTTTTTCCTTATTAATATTGTTATTATTATTTGTAGATTTGTTTGGCGCATATTCCGTTTTTCTGCTAACTTCGGTCGTTCTATTATAATTATTAGAAGTATAATTACTGTTTTGCTTTTAATTTTCGTTTTTAACTTAACTTATTTTTATATTACTATCACTTACTTATCTTTTCCTGCTATTATTAGGATTATGGATATTATTGATATTATTTTAACTAGACTATATTGAATTTTAAAGTTCAATAGCATTATTAGTAGAAGTCCTTGACAAATGATCTTATTTTTCTTCCATAAATTCTTATTAATACGACATTTTTGTTTCCCCTGAATTAATCAAAGGTTCATTTAATTCTCTATCAATATCATTTTTTAATAAATAAATTCTTTCATAGGATTATTTAATTTTTTATGCTTTTTGTAATTATACCAAAGAAATAGCAGACGTTAATAAAATTACTAAAGGTATAATATCGAAAATCCAGGTGGCTATATGATCAATAGTATACCAATCATCTGTATGTGGTTCTATTATAGGTTAAACATCGTCATTTTTATCTTAATAAAATCTTGAAATATTCATAAAAACTGATAAAAATAACGAGCCAATACCCAAAATTATCGAAGACACAACATATACAAATCCAGGTACAACTTCAAATTTATAATTTAATGTAACTAATCCTATGGCCAATATAATACTTATACCACTTAATCCAAATCCATATATCCGCCTCATTTAATGATCAGTATTGTTTAGATATAAAGTAAATGATAATAAGGTAATGGCTAAAATAGCAATTAAAATAGCTGCTATGTATTAAATACATTTATAAAAGGCAATTTTATCGTAAAAAAGGCCAGTTTCTATTTTTAAAATTTCAATTTCTTCTTCTTTTTCTTTTATCTTAGAATTATTCATGTTTTGTTATTATCTTATATAATTTGAGTTGACGTTTTCGGAATTATAAAGTTCTGAATTGGTTTCGGGATTTCTTTATTTGTTGCTAGTAGTTTTATTTTTTTGAGAAAATTATTCAACTTTTTAACTTATTTACTGCATTTTAAAAAAAAAATTTTTACAATTTTATTGCTTTATTTTTTTATTTTTCTTTAAAAAATTTTCTGAGATTGAGTATAAATAAATAATTTATTACTAATTCTTCTCACAAAAAATTATTATAAACAATTAAAACAAAATATTTATAGTTTGTGAATTAATTGAAATATTTATTAAGTTTAATTTAAGACAAGAGTTCTGACAACAGTACGAAATTATATATTTGTTGATAATTAAATGGCTTAACTCTTAAATCATATTTTAAATAATTTTATATTTAAGATATAATAGGTTGTTATTTCTACAAAAAAAATAGGATTGAAAAGAATTAGCAAAAATTCTAAATCCTAATTATTAAATTTTTAAAACATTCTATTTATATTTATTATTCTTAAAGATATTTTGTAATAAATTTTATATTCAATTAAAAATTATTATTATCCTTCTTTAAAAATTAAATTCCCTATCTACATTTTTTACAATTATAAAGATCAATTAATGTATAATTCATTTTAAATTATAAGGCTGAAATTCCAAAAATAACCATAAATAATTTTAATATAAATAATTGGAATCGATGATTTGATAACATTATAATTACAAATTTTAAATTGGAATTATTGTGGCTGATATAAAAAAACATAAAAAACCAATAACACAATATAAAAAAAAAAATGTAAAAAACCCACAAAATTTTAAAATTCTTAACGCAAAACGACAAAATACAATCCCTTAAATTATTTAATAAAAAATAAGTATACAAATTTTGCGTTTTCGAATCCTCTGAAAAACAGTTCATTTCCAAAGAAGAACTAGAAATTCAAGAAAATAAAGAAAAATACTAATAACAATTAAAAATTATATAAGCTTCTTTAATTCATGTAAATAAATTAGGATGGAACGATAAAGCTATTGGATAAGGTTGTTTAGATTTAAATATTTCAAGTGCTTCAAATAGATTGATTACTCCTTATGAAGTTATTGTTTATTAAATGAAAAATTGGAATAAAGAAGCAATTAAAGAATTAGAAGAAGAAATTTAATAAGTAAAAATTCTAATAAAAAAGAATTTTAAGCAAATATAAAATAAATGTTAAAATTTAAAGTTATTAATTATTAAATCTTATATAATTTTCACAAGAATTATAATAAAAATAAATTATTGTTTTCTATATATGTCGATTATTCCGTTAAAAGGCCCTAATTGTACCAAATTTTATATCTCCAAGACTAGGAAAGCCCTAGTAACTATCGTATATGCATGTGATAGGGCTCTCAAAACTTAGTTAAAAACGGGTCCAGGTTGGCTCCAAGCCGACCTTTCATTATAATTTTTTTTCGAAAAACCGATTTTTTTGGACCCTCCGAAAAGTGTGTGACCAAACTTTTTTCAAAAAATAGGAGGGCTGTCGACAAAAAAAAATTCCGTTTTTGCAAAATTTGATAAAGAATCCGAAAATAGCAATTAAACATTGCTATTATATAGTCTGTAGGCTAAAAGCTTTCTTATAAAAAATTCAAAATTTTCAATAACAAATTTTGTTTATATAAGTAAAAAAAAAAATATTTATTAATAAATTAGGCCTAAAACTCAAAAATTATATTAATTTGTAAAAAAAAAAAAAAAAATTTGTATATATTTTTCAATAATAATAATTTTTTTTATAAAACTATGTGCATTTAATCTTTTCCTTTTGGTTTTTTTACTACATAAATAATTTTTTGTATAATAATAGTTATATTAATT
>LDAU01000242.1:57607-96782 GCA_001447515.1 Pseudocohnilembus persalinus
TTATATAATATAATATGTAGAGTATTCCGTTAAAAGGCCCTAATTGTACCAAATTTTATATCTCCAAGACTAGGAAAGCCCTAGTAACCATTGTATGTGCATATGATAGGGCTCTCAAAACTTAGTTAAAAACGGGTCCAGGTTGGCTCCAAGCCGACCTTTCATTATAATTTTTTTTCGAAAAACCGATTTTTTTGGACCCTCCGAAAAGTGTGTGACCAAACTTTTTTCAAAAAATAGGAGGGCTGTCGACAAAAAAAAAATTCAGTTTTTGCAAAATTCGATAAAGAATCCGAAAATAGCCATTAAACATTGCTATTAGATAATTTGTAGGCTAAAGGCTTTCTAATAAAAAATTCCAAATAAGCATTATAACTAAAAATTTTAAATTTTAGTAGAAAAAATTATTTATGTTTTTTTCCTTATTATACCTATAATTTGAATATTTTAAGTCATATTTATCCATTATTAACATAAATATCGTAAAATTATAATGACTTGCTAACCTATTTATATTGATTTTTAAAATATGTTATTTTTAAAGGGTAAAAATTCTAAGATGAAATATTTTAATCATATATTTATTATTTTATAATGCATAAATTGATTGTCTTTTAAAAATTAAGTAAAATATATTTAATTTGAGCACTTTCATATTACATTCATAAAAAGATCTTTTAAATTTGTTGATATTATCTCGCTGCTATAAATAGTATCATATAAATATAAGTATTTTATGTAATTTTAAGGTAAAAGAAGTGTTTAAAAGCACTTTTTAATTCCTTTAGTTAAATCTTATATAATATACACAATTTTTGAATTTAAAATATAAAAAATTATCTTCCATTCTATTCTAACTTTTTTTTTTATGATTTCATTGAAGTTATTATTAAAAAAAGTATGGAAAAAAAATTTATATTAATATATTTTTTTCTTTATTATAATTTATAAAATTATAAAAGATTTTAATTTAGTCTATATTTTAAAGAATTAGTATTTTGTGTTATAAAAAAATAATAACTCTACAAATTAATATCATAAAAAAATGATATTTTATTAAAAATTGGTATAGCAATCTAAAAATTATACCAAAATATTTGTATGTTTTAATCAAATTCCTAGTTTCAAAATTTCATTTCAAATCAATTTATTAATTTAATATTGAATCTATATCAATAATTTTGATATATAATAATAAATTAGTTATGATAAATATCATTATTTATTTAAATATTGTAAATTTTAATAAATAAAAAAAATCTAAAAATATGATTAAATTTTAATTTTTATTATCAGGTCCAACATATACTTATATAAATATTAAGACTAAATAAAAAAATCAATTTATTTAGCATTAAACGGACTATTTATATTGCATATTCTTTGTGTTAATAAAAAAATTAAACTATGCATTTCACTAATTTTTTTTTTAAACATGATTAAATCAATAATTTCTTTATTGAAAAATTCTTATTGCTACAAATTAATATAACTATTATTATACAAAAAATTATTTATGTAGTAAAAAAACCAAAAGGAAAAGATTAAATGCACATAGTTTTATAAAAAAAATTATTATTATTGAAAAATATATACAAATTTTTTTTTTTTTTTTTACAAATTAATATAATTTTTGAGTTTTAGGCCTAATTTATTAATAAAAATTTTTTTATTTACTTATATATACAAAATTTGTTATTGAAAATTTTTAATTTTTTATAAGAAAGCTTTTAGCCTACAGACTATCTAATAGCAATGTTTAATGGCTATTTTCGGATTCTTTATCAAATTTTGCAAAAATGGAATTTTTTTTTCGTCGACAGCCCTCCTATTTTTTGAAAAAAGTTTGGTCACACCCTTTTCGGAGGGTCCAAAAAAATCGGTTTTTCGAAAAAAAATTATAATGAAAGGTCGGCTTGGAGCCAACCTGGACCCGTTTTTAACTAAGTTTTGAGAGCCCTATCATATGCACATACAATGGTTACTAGGGCTTTCCTAGTCTTGAAGATATAAAATTTGGTACAATTAGGGCCTTTTAACGGAATACTCTACATATTATATTATATAATATTTATAAAGGGCAAAGTAAAGGGGGTAAAAAATATTATTTATAGAGGGATTTAATTAAGATTATAATAATAAATTCCTTACATTTCCAGGTGGAACGAAGCCATGGCAGTAGGAGCTTTACCTGTTAATGCAAAATAAACTTTTGATTTATTATGGAATTATGCAGATGATGTTTGGTTTTTAGCTGGGGATAGGTATTGAATTACAATTCATTTTTTAATATTAATTTATCTTATTGTTAAACATATTTTTTTAAAAATTAAATATAATTTTTTGTAAAGGTCACTTGATTATAATCATTACACTAAAAGATCATTATTTTTAGCAGCTTACACTTCTACGGAATTACACTTTTTAACAGATTAATCTGGGACATATGAACCAACTTGGTAGTTTTTAGAAAGAAGATTAAATGATATTTTATATTTTGGAGGAAAAGCAGGCCAACTTTTAAATATGGCAAGCGCTTCTTTAAACGGAGTATAATAAATAGCATCTCTTTTGGTACCTGGTAGAAAACCCATAAGAAATCCTGAACAAGACATAAATAATTTAAAATAATAATAAAACAAATAAAGGAAAGAATAAAATTAAAGCAAATATAATGAATGATATAAATTTTGTTAATAAATTTGTAAATTTGTAATATTATTATAAAAATAGTATAAGAATAAAATATTTTAAAATAAAACAACCTTTATTGTATTTTATATCAAATTTGATATGCTAATTTTTATTAGGTTTAAATAAAATTTTGGCATAATTAATTTACACATATATCGATGAAATTTTATTTATAATGTGAATATTATTTAATCTATCAGAGTAATAGTTTCTTACACTTATGTATTATTATTAAAAATTAATTAAAAAAAATAATTTAGAAAAATATATTAATAAAATAAAAATAATCTAAATTTATAAACAAAACAAAATACATCAAGACCAATACACATACAAAATATCTTATCATATATATATATAAATTAAAAATAAAAATGGAAATCGAAAGCGAAGAAAAAAATAAGGTTCATGAAGATTTAAGTTAACAAACTTGGAATAAAAAAATTTGTTATTATTATGATGATAGTATTGGTTGCTTTAACTATGCTTCTAATCATCCCATGAAACCTTTAAGAGTTGCAATGACGGATTCATTAGTTTAAGAATATAAACTGGATGATCATATGAATAGATTTGTAAAATAAATATATCATAAAATTTTAAATAATAAATATAAAAAAATACAAAAAAATATATAAATTTATTTAAGATTATTTTAATTTAAAAATCATTTTATATTTAAAATTGTTGCTACATTTTGAAATAATATGTATAAAAATTTTTATAAATTTTTTGATAATTTTTATTTTTATACACTTTCGTTTTGTAGGACAGAGACTACATTGAGAATTATATGTTTGAAGTTAATGAGAAAATTTTTACCAATTTCCATAGTGATGAATATATTGATTTAATTAAAAAAGTTACTCCTTAGAATAAACATTAATTTGAAGATTAATTACATAGATGTAAAAAAATTATAATAAAAAATAAAAATTATTTAGTAAAATACTAAATATAAATATATATTTTGTTAGTTAATTTCGGAGAAGATTGTCCAGTTATGGAAAGATTATATGAATTTTGTTTAACATAGTCTTCAGGAACTATAGGTATTAATATTTAATTATAAAAAATATTTATTATAATTTTAAGTAATAAGAATAATTAAATTTAGTATATTATTAAATACATTTTTCAATTTGAAATTTAATTGCATATATTTGTTTATAATGTATTAGTTAAATAAATTAATCTTTTTTTTTTTTAAAGCTGCAGCAAATCTTTTGAATGATAGAAAAGTAGACTGTGCTATAAATTGGTCTGGTGGACTTCACCATGCAAAATAAAGTGAAGCCTCTGGATTTTGTTATATAAACGACTGTGTTTTAGGCATTTTGGAACTTTTAAAGTAAAAAATAATAAATATATAATAGTAATATAAATATAAATATAATATATTTAATATATATATTAAATATACATATAAATATAAATATAAATATAAATATAAATATAAATTGAATATTCTTTTTTAATATTAAATAATTTAATATAGATAAGGCCAGAAAATCTTAAAAATTAATATATTTTTATAATTATTTTATCTTTTTTATTTTAGGACTTACCAAAGGGTTTTATACATAGATATAGATATTCATCATGGAGATGGAGTAGAAGAAGCTTTTTACTTAACTGATAGAGTTATGACCTGTTCTTTTCATAAATTTAAAGATTATTTCCCTGGAACAGGACATTTAAATGATGTAGGACACGGAAATGGTTTATATAGTGCTGTAAATTTCCCTTTATCTGAAGGTTTAGACGATTAAAGTATATAGTATATATTTAAGCCAATTATAGACTCTATTTTTGACAATTTTAGACCTGATGTGGTCGCATTATAATGTGGAGCAGATAGTTTATCTGGGGATAGACTTGGTTGCTTTAATTTATCTATCAAAGGTAATTAATAAATTTTTTTATTATTTTTATATTTTTAAATAACTTTTTGATTCATCTTAAAGTTTTAATTAACTTGAAATAAATTTTATTTATATATTTTAAGGGCATGGAAGTTGTGCAGAATATGTAAAATCTAAAGGAGTTCCAGTTTTAATGATGGGAGGTGGAGGATATACTTTAAGGAATATTCCAAGTAATTATAAAATTAAATATGTTATGAAAAATAATTTGTCTATTTTACTATTTATGATTAATAAATATTAAAATTATTATCTTTATAAGGATGCTGGGCATATGAAACTAGTATAATGGTTGGTAAAGAAATATCAAATGATTTACCAGAACATGAATTTTTACACTATTTTGGGCCAGAATATAAATTGGATCTTCCAATTTCAAATATGGAAAATGCAAATACTCCAGAATTTTTGGACAAAACTATGTATTTATAATATCATTTATAATTAATAATTTCAAATATAATATTAAAATTATTTTTTTTCAATTATTTAACTATAGATTTTAGATTAGATAAAATTTAGAAAGAATAAAAACACCATCTGTACATATTACAAATTACTAAGACTCAAAAAATGTAATTATATATTCATATTTATGTATATTTATATATAATATATTTAATTTCATACATTAATTTAACTTGATAATTTTAAAATCATAGAATATACCAAATATAGATGCTTCAGAAGTTATTTCTAAAACTAGTGATGCACATGCTGATAAATATATAGATTGAAAAGTATATTTTGAACTAATAATAGTTACTTAAAGGATTTGTTTCAAACAAAAAATAATAATAATATTTTCACTATTGTTAATATATTGAAAATAAAAAAATAGGTGATTATATTACTATAGGGTATAAATTAATATTGTTATTATTTTGTAAATTATTTATATATTTATTAGAGAGTTATTTAACTTACTAGGATTATTTTATTTTTATATTGATGATTTCTTTTTTGAAAAAATAAAAATATAATATTCAATTTACAATAATAAAATAAAAAGAATTAATAATATTTTTTAAATACTTTTAACTAAAATAAATTAAGAATTCATAAAAAAAATTTATATAAAAAACAAATTTCAAAAATATAATATGTAAGATATCGAAAGTAATTCAGAATACAAAGAATTGAAAGAGGGCAACAAATATGAAATGGTTTCAGAACCTGATGATGAAATTAAATACGATCCACTTGCATAATATAATTTGGTAACCAATAACATATAAAATTATTTAAATTAAAATAATATTAAAAATTACTCTTTAACTAATTATAATTATATTCTTATTTATTAAATATTAAATTTCTAATATAAAATATATTGTTTAAAAAATTATACTAAGAAAAAATAAATGGCTAATTGTAGCCGCATTTTTTAATAATTAATTATAAGATCAAACTTACTTTTAAATTAATAAAGATATATATTTATATTTTTTATATAGGTCATCAAATGTTATAACTTAGAATTTAATAGGGTAGATAATAATATATTATAAGAATTATAAGAAAATAAATTTTTAACGTATATTGTGCAATTGATTAGCAAACCACTTGGGACTATTATATGTTTACTTATATTAATATTGCCATTTATTAATATAGCTTTTGGAATTTCATTACTTATAGGATTTTTAATATATAATTAACAACATAAAATTAGCATTAAAAACTCAAAAAAAGTTATGGACCCATTTTAAAATATGATTTTTTCTCCTGAAATGTGTGAATTAGTAGACAAAAATTTTCATTATTTCGAATAAACTTTATAATGTAAAATAATATTTATAGAAATTAACTATACTATATATCTAAAATATTTCTTAAAAATTTAAATAGAAATTGAGGGATTGTCAATAAATATGGATGTCTTCGCTTAACTTAAAGAAAGAGAGTATAATTTTAAATAATTTAAGAAAATTTACAAATTTTATAATTAATAATATATTTTATAGAGAAAATGGTGTTATTAAATTTATGATTTATAACTGGAAATTTGCAAATTACTATAAGAATTTTTATGCTTGGAGAAAGAAAATAATTTTTTGGCTTATAATTTCATTAATACTAATTGTTTCTACTAATATTGGATGGTTTGCTTTGTTTTATTCCTTATCTTGATGTTATAAAATTACTCAATAGTTTGTATACATGTTATTTATATTCTATTGTTTTATTAAATATAATGTATTACTTTTTTAATATATACAATGTAATTAAAGTATATTGAATATTTAATTCCTTATATCATTTTTCGCTGCTTTTTAATCGCAGTATTTCAATATATTATAATATGGTATTATAATTCATTCACCTATTTAATATTTTTAATTTGTAATAATTGAACAATCTTTTGGAATTATTAAAATTATTGGTATTATATTATATAAATTTTTATTAAAAAATTCAATATTGCAAAAGGTTGAAAATAAATTAAAAATAATAAACAATAAATTAAAAAAAAAAGTATATTAAAAAAAAAAACCCCTTCAAAAATTGATGAATAAATTCTAGAAAATCCTAAAATGTATGAATCTTCTCCAGTTTAAAATATTTCTAAAAGAAATTAATCTTAAAAACCCCAAAGTGAAAAAAAATAAATTCGATTTTCTTTAAATATAGAAACTGATCAAAAAATTGAAACTAATAAATCTTAAGATGTTTCACCTAATTTATAAAAATAAAATCTTTGTTTAATTAATAAATTAAATGAAACTTATAATAATTAATAAGACGAACATAAAAACCTAATATAATTAAAAAAACAATTTAGAAAAAAATAACCTGATAGATTTTATTCTTTTAATAGTAATAAAGATGTTGAAATTCAGGATTTATATTATTAGTAACATTAAAATACTGATAATATGTTAAATAGCCTGTAGAGAAATGAGTAAAATTTTTAAAAAAATTAATAATTGAATATTTAAAGAAAATACTTTCAATCTAATAAACAAGATTTATCAAATGATTAATATGATATAAAAGTTAAAAAAAAAAACTAATTACTGAGATATAATAGAAGTATAGAGCCATAATTATGTAGTAATAAAAATAACAATTATTCTGATAAATAGTAGGAAAATTAAAATAGTTAAAGAAATTCTAAAATTAATGAATCATTAGATTCTATTTAAAAAGAGTATGAATATTAGTAATAATTATTAAAAAATAACAGTTAGAATTTTCCTAATGTTTTTGGAGTTAATAAATTAATGGATTTAATGTCTTTGTACAAATAAAAACATTAAAAAGATTTACAAAAACAGAAAGATACCCTAAAATAAATTATTTAAGAATAAAGTAAATTTTATAAAAATATAGTTTATTAAAAACATTTTAAAATATAGATATTTTATTTTTTCATACTATTATTTTTATATATTATTTTTAGAAGTAAATAAACGATAGTTATCATTGTAGAATTAGATTAAAATAGATTAAAATTATAAATCATAGTAAAAATAATCATGGAATGAAAAATTAAAACCTAAATCTACTCTTAATATCAACTTGGATAGTTTAAATGACATACAATCCTTAAAACAATAAATTTACGGTTTACATTCAAGTAAAACCTAATTAATTTAAATTATATTATTTTATTTTTTTATATATAAATTTTTTAATCAGTTTTATAAATTCAACATTTATTTTATAGACAGGTCTTCACCAAATAAAAAGAAGATATTAATTTCTTCCCTTTAAATGAATTAAAAGAAAAATAATGAGAATCAGTAAAATAAGTAGACATATGATAAATAAAATAATTTAATTGATCATTAAAATAATACAGCTAGAAATGGAATTCGTAATTAAGAAATAAGTTTTTCAACAAATAATGTTATTAAAGCTTATCATCATAATAATTAAACATTTAAAAAAAATATAAATTTGAGAAATTAATAATCAATCATTTTATAAAATAATGAATGAATTATTTTTTTAATATAAAATTTAATTAAAAAATATTTTGAAATTGTTAATTTATAAAACAATTTTTATTTTTTTATAATTATAATAATATAAACATTTCCAAAACTTTAAAATAATATATATTAATTTATAAATTAAATTTAAGATATTAAATTAGATTGCTTAGTTTTATATTGAAATTATTTATCACTCAAATACGAAATTTTTAAAGGTGTCGAAAACTGTGAATTAAATCGAAGCTGCAGGAACAATTTTTATTAAATTGGGTACAACTCCTATATATAACCCTTTTATACCTTCATTTCTAATTGTTTTTTTTATACAATCTATCCCACCTTTATATAATCTTTCATGGTTAACTCCCCCGTTTACTTATAATCTTCTTCTTAAATAATAATAAAATAAATGAAAAAATAATCACATTTTATTTTTATTTATTTATAAAAAATACTTTTTAATTTTTCATAAAAATTATACCTTATAACATCTAATGGTTAGGTAATCAATTAAGCTACTCCTCCGGCTACACTTCCAATACCCATATATGTAATTATTTAGGCCATCATATTTGATTAATCATTAGGGTCAATTGTATTAATATTATATAAATTTTTTAAGAAATCATATGTAGAAAAAGATATAGCTAAATAAGGAGCTAAACCTAAAAGAGAAAACGTATATCCTTAATATAAAGATTTTAAACCTTCATTTTTTATCATTTTTTTAAAACAATCCATAAAGCCATTATATTATCTTTTATTATTTATAACACTTTCTTTAGTTGTCATATCAACTGACAATCTTACTCTAATAACATCAAAAGGGTAATTTACGGCCATTGTAAGAACTCCTGATGAAAGGCCGCATAAAACATGGTAAAATACTTTTTTAACTTCCTAATTATTATATAATAAATTTAAATATATTTATTTATGGTTACAATTATTTTTAAATAATAAAAAAATACTTATTACAGATTAGTTGTTTTCTTTTTAAATAAAATAACTTTTGAACTTATCATAAACTGCAAATCTCATAGCAATATTAGGGGCAATTCTTAAAACATTTGTTCCATTTCCTCTCCATAAACTTAAAAATCCTTATTCCTTTGGAATTCCTAAAAAGAAAAAAATTAAATTATATTTTATTTATTTCAATGTACATATATCATTTAAATTAAAAAAAAAAATATCAATAAAAATCCGACTAAATTAAATTATACATTTTATATATATATTATTTTTATACATTTACACATAATTTTTATATTTTTATATATTATTTTAATATTTTATTTTCATATATTACTCATAATTGCGTCGAAAAAGCCTTTGTACTTTTCATGTTCGGCCACTCTAAATAAATTTTGTGTTTATAAAATTATTTTGACTCTTTCAATGGGGGCGACGACTGTTCTTGAAACGGCCCCGGAAACGCCTCCGGCCAACATGTGTCTCCAAAAAGTGCCTTTTTTTCTTCTGTCTATTTTATGGGGTTTGTAAATGGTGGGTGAATATTTTTGACTTCCTGAAATTAAATTTTAAGCTGTATTTTGTAAATTTATTTCTGGTGATTATTATGACATGTTTAGGATATTATAGTATTGTAATTTTTTTTAAATTGTATTTTTTTTTTTTGCAAATTTTATATTTTTGTTAGATTTTGTAAATAACTTTTTATCTTTTTTTTAGCTTTAGTTGATTTTTATTATAAAATTTTGGAATTTTTTATTTGTTTTCGTAATATTTTATTTTAAATTAATTAAATTTTGGAAATTATAATATTAGTTTATCAATTATGAAAGGGGCAAAATACCACAGATAAAATTTAGTATAAATTTTATTTTATATTTTACTAGAATATAAAGAATTAGAATAAAATGAATTGTGTTTATAAATAATGATGATGAGTTTATTGCTATTTTAAAAAATTTATTAAATCAAAAAAATGATATTTTAAAAGTATTTTTCTTAACAATTATTACTTTTAATATAATTTTAAAAATTGAAAATTATAAAGATAGACATTATTCATAATTTTCAAAGTTAAATTTCATACTAAAGTTAATTTCTCTTATTGATTAATTATAAAAAAAAAAAATTCTACTTTTTAGATATATTTTTTAAATTTTTTAATATAATCATATGTTATTTGTTTTCATTTTCAGTATTAGTAAAGGTAATTGTTAACACTCTTTTACCAAACATTGTAAGTATTATTAGCATAATCAGCCTAAACTTTAAATTCTCTTCTTTATCTATCAGCGAATAAATAAGGATTATTGACTTTATTGATACCATATAATAAGAACATAAAAGATCCACAAACTAAACCGAAATACCAGTTTCTAATCCATTGTCTTTAAGTGTATTAAACAGTGTCAATAGGAATGCTAATATTTCTAGGGAATCTTTTAGCCATATTATTGAATTGAGAATTATCCATAACCATTGTAATAATTTCCTATATAAAAGTTATAAAAATGATTTAAAATAAATTAAAAATTTTTATTTATTATATGAAGGTGAAAAAATACTTATAAAATAGATATTTTATTATCAATTTTTATTATAATAAACAAATTTTTCAACTATGATATTTTAATTTATGCCATTTATAATTAGTATTTCAAAATATCATTTCAATGCTTTATTTTACTTTTATGATTTTTAATAAATTATTTTAAAAATTTTTATTAATAATTGAACCTCATTTTTTTGTTTTATTTGAATATAGCATATTTTTTCATTAAAATAATTTTATTTGAATTTTTATCATATCATTTTTCTTTGATTTATATTAGTTTTTGCTTATTTTTCGAATGATTAAATTTAATATAATCCAATATTTTTTTCATAAAATAACTGGCTGAATATCTGCATTTATTAGGTTTTAAACATTATTTTAAATAGTTTTTATAAATATACTTTACTTTTTTCGGGTTTTATCTATTTACTGTACTTTTTATTGTAATTATTTTATTTTTAAAGTGTTATTAATAATAATTATGTGAATACTATAAAGAGATATATTGATATCATAATAATTTAAAAGAAAGTAATTAATTTTATAACAATATCATACAATTAATGATAATTGCTAAACAATAGATAATAATAGAAAATAATATATAAGTATTTTTTCAATAATATTCCTAGTATTATATTATATAATATAATATATAGGTAAATAAATATAGCATATAAAAACATTTGCCAAACAAAATTAGTTATTTTTCTAAATCTTTAAGTGGTTAAAACTTATAATAATTATAATCTTAAAATTTTAAATAAATAATAAATTTACATAATTATTTTAATTAATGTTTTTCTTTATTTAATTATAAATATTATTTTGATAATGTAGTCAAAATATTAAAAATTTTTAAATTTTATTTTAATTAAAGTTTTATTAAAAATTTATGATTAATAAATATTTATTCTTGTGGATAACATTTATAAAAGATATATTTTATTTATTTTTTTTCAAATAAAATTTATTAATTTTGGTATTAAAAAGGAAATTAAATATTTATTAACCTTAATAGATGTAATCTAATTAAATTTTATTTCATAAATTTCAATTAAAAACTCAATTTCTAATTTATTAAAATAAAATAAAAAAATAAAAAATTAAATTTTAAAACAAAACCAAAAACTAAAATTAGTGAAAAAAAATTTAATTTAATCTCTCAAATTAATATGTCAATAAATAATAATTAGTCTCTTTTAACTCCTAGATCGACTCAGAAAACAAAAATAATAGAAATATAATAAGGTATTAAATATGTATAAATTATAATTAAATAAAACTTTAATATAGATATTAATACATACATCTAAAAATAAATGGTTTTAATATAAAAATAATTTAAAAAACTTTTTATTAATTAATTTTATTAAATTTTTTCAATAGAATAATTATATTGGATATCTGGAAGAGAAATACCAAATAAAAATGTTGATTCTATATTTATTTTTTCAGACTAGGTAAATTTTGTTGTTGATTATATACTTATGATATAAATATTCTAATAATTAAAATTATATTTATTATAATTTATTAATAATTCATTTAAAAATTAATAAAAGTCACACAGATATTAAAATTTTAACTACGATTTCGGACCAGTTCATTTAGGAGAGGTATACAGATTTATTAATAAATTAGAAACAGCTTTGAGAATTTGTTCTAAGTCAAAAACCAGAGTTTGCGTTTTTACAGGAAATAATCCCTAAAAATAAGCAAATTCGATTTTTTTAATTTGTTCTTTCTTAATTTTAAGTTTAAAATAAACTCCTGATTAAGCATTATCATATTTTAGAGATGTTGTTGATTTGTTACCTGCTTTCAGAGATTCCACAGCAGACCCGTATTCTACTCATAAATGTTATGTAAATTTTATTTTATTTAATAATAAGTTTTGATATTTGAATAATTTTTATATATGTTAAATTTATAAACAAATTTAAAGATGATTGAATGTTTAAGAGGACTTCAATTTGCTTAGCAAAAAAAATGGTTTGATTTTTCAAATTTTGATGTAAAAGAATATGAGTATATTTCAATGAAAGGAAATGGCGATTATAATGAAATTATACCGGGAAAAATGATAGCATTTAGTGGGTAATGAATATAAATTATAAGCAAAAAAATATATAAAATAAGATAGATTAAGATAATTAAATAATTATATAATATTAAATTTTTAACTTAAAATAGGCCTCTTGACTTTAGACCTCGCGGAAGTTACGGATAAGTTTACACCCCTGAAGATTACGTTCCACTTTTTAAAAAATTAAACGTAACTTTAGTAGTAAGGCTAAATGAAAAATGTTATAATGAAGAAATTTTCAAATAAAACGGAATCGACCACATAAATTTAATTTTTGAAGACGGTTCAGCTCCTCCTATAGAAATAGTTGAAAAATTTATAGAAATGTCTGAAAAAACGCGTGGAGTAGTCGCAGTACACTGTAAATCTGGACTCGGAAGAACTGGAACTCTTATTGGAATGTATGCTATGAAACATTATAGGATTCCTGCTAAAGATTGGATAGGTTGGATAAGAATTGTTAGACCAGGATCTATTCACGGCCCTTAGCACGAATATTTAGTAGATTAATAATAATTAATGTTTTATGCAGGTGAATAAGCAGAAAAAGGTAATAATTCGCCTGTGAAATAAGTTTAGCAAGAATTTGATTAGTAGATGAGATATAACTATCAAAATATTGTTGAGTAGTATAGTAGTTTAAATAAATAGAATAAAAATATTAATTTTGCAGGAAGTTATTCGTAAAAAAAAGATTATGGAAGAACTGTACATACCCCGATTAAATAAGATTTTTAGACGTAAGAAAATTTACCAAGCTAAAATTAAATTGATTCTGATTAAAAAGTTTATACAAGTCCATTTTAAGCTTTGAGTTTTAACACAAAAATCTAAAGTTAACAAGTATAATAGCGTTTTTAAGATAAAAATGACGAAAACCAACAATAAATAAGTAGTAAAAATGATAGTTTAAAAAAAGCATTATAAAATGTTAAAGAGAGATTAAATTATGCGGGTCAAATTTCTCCCGATAAATTCTAAGAAAATAAGACTTAAAATTTAAATTACTATTAAAAATTAAATTAATAATAAAATGTTTCAATGTTTGACGAAAAAGATAATTATAAAAATTAAAAATAACTGATATAAAATAATAATATAGATAATACTTAACATAATGGATACTCTTAGGCTTTGATAAGTAATAATAATGCCAATAAACAAAGCATTTAAATTTGAACTAAAGTAACATAGAAAATGAATTATTTATTTTATTAATGATTTTTAATTTTTTTAAAAAAAAAAATCATTTTTTTATTTGTTGTATATAGATATAAAATTTATAAATTTTTAAAATTTATTATTAATAATCCAAAAACTTGGTTTTATTTGACTTTTTGTTAATTTTAATTTTTTCTAATGTTTTTTTTATAAAAATTGAAATTTGATGTCATCATTTTTTAATATATTAAGAATTTTGAATTTAATATACATGATATATATATTTAAAATAAAAATACTATCATTTATAAAAATTTTTGATGAAATTATTTCTTCTTAAAAAGTTGTAAGTAAAAATAATCTATTTCTAATTTAATAAATTGTAAAAATAAAAAATAAAAATACAATAAATTTTATAAATTTAATTGTAATTATATTTTTTTAAAAAAAAAGTTCACTAAGCAATGAAAAGATTATACAATATAAATGATATCGATTCAAGTCTACTTTAATCAGATATTGAAAAAAAAATAATTGAGGAACAATTAATTATAAAAAAATCTAGAAATTAATTGCCAAGTTTTTTTGAAGATCAAGAAATAAGTGAAAGTGAAAATGCAGACGATATTTAAAATGAACAAGAAAGAATTCATTCAAGTCAAACTTCAAAAAAAGTAAGGTTAAAAAGTTTAGATGTATTTAGAGGACTAACGATATTAGGTATGATATTAGTTGATAACGTTGGATCTGATCAGTACGCAATTTGGCCTTTGAAACATTGTATTTAACTTTTATATATATATATTATTTTTACCTATCTTTATTTTTTCTACTTATTTGTTTTTTTTTTGTTTTTTTTTTTAATATTTATTTTTTTTACTCTATTATTCTCTAAAAAATTTAAAATATATCATAAAAATTGTTTTTCTATCATAAAGCTGAATGGGATGGGTGGACACTAGCGGATTAAGTTTTTCCTAATTTTCTTTTTATTATGGGTTTAGCAATTCCATTATCTTTAAGGTAAAATTTTATAAAATACAATATCATAATAAATAAATTCTTATTTTAAAATGAACAAATTTTATTTTATTTAAAGGCCAAGTAGAGATTAAAAAAAGTTTAAAGTTTGGTTTAGAATTTTTAAAAGAAGTTTCATACTTTTTTTTTTAGGTTGTTTGTTAAATTTTTAAGCAACTATTCCAAGTAAAGTAACAAGAGACGACCCTAACTATACATATGAATTTCATTTCAGAATCACAGGGATTTTATAAACTTTAGGGATTTGCTATTTATTTTGTTCTATTTTATATTTATCATTACCAAGAAATAAATGTATACAAATAATAATTATGACATGTTGTTTGCTATTTTATATAGGATTTTTGTATTTTTATCCAGTTCCAGATTATTATATATATAACTGCAATAATGAAAGAGGAGATCTTAATTCAAAATCTTGTAATTTTTCTGCTTATTTATCTTATTAAATACTTGGCACTAAATTTTCATTTAGAGGAGGTCCTACGTAAAAATTATTATAATAATTTTAGTAAAATTTTAATTCATCTTAATATATGAAATTTAAAAAAAAAATATTTTTTTTTAGAGATCCTGAAAGTTTTTGGAATTATTAGACTTAATTTTTTAATACGTTTATGGGTATATATTCAGGCTTGATTTTTAAAAAATAAAAGGCTGTAGGATTTAAATAAATAGTAATACTTTGGGGATTGTAAGGATTTATGCTGGGATTTTTTGGATTTTTTATGGGATAGTGGATAAATTTAAACAAGTCTTTATGGTATAGCAAATAAGATTTTTTATTAAAATAATTAAATATTTCTAATTGGTAAAAAAATTATTAATTCTTTTAATAAAAATCTTTTTTAGGACACTAAGTTTTATGCTTGGAACATCAGGAATAAGCATAATATCAATTTTGATAATTTATGTAATAATAGATAAAGTCAAAAATTCGTTTATAAACAAATTTTTTTAGCCCTGCGTTTGGCTAGGTAATTAAAATTAAAATTTTAACATTGTTTTAATTTTTTTTATATTTTACTTTTAGGTTTAAATCCACTATTTATATTTATACTTATGGAAGAAATTGATATAATACTAGTAAATTATAAAAATAATTAAAAAAAATTTAATAAATATGTTTTATATAGTAAATTTTATATTATAAATTTAAATATATATATAGTTATTTTTTATTTATTTTTAGATGCACAATATAAAAGTATCAAAATAATAGTCATTGTTTTAATGGGTATATGAAAATTTTTTCACATCTTGGATTACTGATCAATATTTTGCTTCAACCTTAAATGCTTTGATGTACTTTTTCATTTTGTTGGCTTTTGCTGGGTTTCTTTATTATTTTAAAATATTTATTAGATTATGATGTATTGAATTATAAAAAATGAGTTATTTAATATTATTGTATTTTATTTTTATTATAAAAATTAAAATTTAAAATATATATTAATAAGAATAATACTAGAATAAATAATAAAATTTATGAATATTATTAGAATTTATACTAAAAATAAAAAATATCAAACAAATTTTAAAATTTTATAATTAAAATCTTTAATAAATTTAAAAATGAAAAACAACAAAAAAATTAAAATAAAATTTATTTAAAATTATGGAATTTTAGAGGATTTAGAACAGGTTAAACAATTGAAATTAATGCTAAAAATCATAGCATAACCTATTGGATTTCAATAAAACTAGTAAAAAAAATATTATAAATAGATTTCACCCTTCATAATAGATCAATTAGATGTTATATACTTATTAAATTTGGAAATTATTGAAATTGTCAATATAAATGAAAAAATTCAATAAAAATTAAATTATTTAAGATAAACTTCATAGTATTCTATTTATTTAAAGTCCAAATAAAATTTGGGTATTTAGTTAGATGATAATCCGTAAAAAAAAAATTTAGAAAACAAAGATAATTTAGGAAAAGAAAAAAAATTTGAGCAAGATTTTTTGAAGAGAAAATAATAATATTTGTAAAGTAAAAAAATAGAGGAGAATTCTTCAAATTTAAATTAAAATCAAAGTGATATAAATCTTATATAGGAAAATATTTAAGATCAAATTTAAAAAAAGTTAAAATAAAGTGATAATATTAATTCAGTGGTTGATGGAAGTAAATTTGGAGGGGAATATATAATTTATTAATAAGATCCTTTTTTATTCCATTCGAATGGTATAATTTTTTCTTAAAATAAATAAGAAATTTTAGAAATATAAAGGGTATCAAATTTGGCAAATAAAAAAACTTTAATATTTTAAGAAAAATAAAAAGATTAAAATTTTATTGTAATATAAAGGGTTTAACATGATAAAGCTTAGCTCAAAAAGAATAAATGATTGGAAATAATTATTTAAATTTTGACATTTATAATATAATAATTATTAATTTATTATTAAATTTTTACTAAATTCTCAATAAATTTTTATAAATTTATAAATCTAAATGTTATATATTTTATGAGAAGACGCACATAAATTAGGCTTATAGAAATAAAATTATCTTTTATAATGTATATAAAATAATAAGCTTTTATAATTTTATAGTTTAATTATTTAAATAATTTTCACTTATTTTATAATAATTTTAGTAAATATATAGTGTATATATACCAAATTATAACCTAAGTGATCAGCCCACACCTCCTCAGTTAATAATAAGTTAACTAATAACCGCATTTTCATTAGAAATTTTAATTATAATTATTTTCTAATTTTTTTTTTATTTAGTCACTTTCACCTTTAATTGCTCAAGCATCTAAAGGTCTGTTTTCATGACATTAGAAACATTAAGTTCTTCTAGCAAAATTATGAGTATCACATTTTAAACAAATCTAAATTTAAATAAAAAATTAAAAATCATTCCAAGGTAAAGTATACAAATATTAATTTATTTGTATATTTTTATTCTTATTTTATATATATAATTATAATTATAAATTAATATATAAATTAGATATTAATATTAAATAGCAATTAAATACCCAATCACCATTTTTCATTTCAACTTGTTTAGCTACCTTTTTTGTATCTTAATTTTTGTCCTCCCCAGTTTTTTACTCATTGGAGCTTCTAGGTCCGTTACAATCAAAACATTATTATCTTTTAGCAAAATTTTTACAATTACATTTTTCACAAGTCCAGTCTAATTTATTTAATAATTATTAAATTAACTTTTTATTTTGTTTTTATATAGGATAAAAAATAAAAATAAAAAACATATAATGAAATCTTTATTATAAAAATTTTTAGATATTTTACCATCTTCGAATCTTTTTTTAACTTAAACTTTTTTGGCATCACATTAATAACAGTAATTTCTACTAGCAAAGTTGTGATACTTACATTAGTTACAGTACCAATCTATTTTTTTAAAAAAAATATTTTAATAATTTTTTTATAAAAGATAGCTTATTACTTATATAAAATAATTTTATTATTTAACTTTAATTTTAAAAAAAATTAAAAAGCAAAATAATAAGTAGAAATAAGAGTGTTAATTATATATAAATTACATTTTATATGATAATATTTTTTATATATTTTATTTACCTCCTTATTTAAAAGTTTTGTTTTCTTGGGCTTTTTTTTATTCTTTGCATTAGAAACATCTAGTATTTCTAGCAAAGTTGTGCATTTTACATTTGGGGCAATGCCAATCTAAAATAAAAAAATTATCATTCATATAGTATTTAGATTATATAATTATATTAATTAAAAACATAAAAAATTTAAATATTTTTTCAATAAATATTATATTCATTAAATCTTATATTTATAATTAAAATTTTATTTACCACCGTTTTTAAAATCAACATTTTTTCCTCTGTTATCTTATTTTTTTTAATATTCCTAGCTATTTTATTATTGGCCTTCGTCAGATTAACTATCAAAAGAATTTTTTTTTTAATATTAAGGTTTATTGTATGCTTGATCCATTTTTAATTATAAATTTGTTATTTTTTTTTATTTTTTATTTTTTAAATTATTTTTTTTTTGTAATATTATCAAAATTATAAAATAATTAATTGTTTTTACGACTAATCTAATATTTTAACTATTATAAATAAGAGGCGAGGCTCAAATTTAATTGATAAATTAATCATCAATCGTATTTATTTTGTATTTTAAAAATTTTCTAGTAAATAAAATGTTTAGCTAATTTGATATATATAACTCATTTAAATACTTTTATAATTCTCAGCATATTTAGGAATTTTACATATAAATTATTTGATTAATTAATTAATAAATTCATGTTAAATATAAATTTTAAATAGTATAGTAAATTTATGTAATCAAAGTTAATTAAACATAAATTGTTGAATAGCTTCAATTTACTATCATAAATATTAAATACATAGTAAATTAATTAAATTAAAATTTAAATATTGTATAAAATAGGTTCCAAAATCTAAATTTTTTTCACATTGACATGTCCTATGTAATTATAATATAATTTTTTTATTGATATATATATATTTTAAAATCATTATTAATTCAGCTATTAGCTTCTAATATCTGTTAATTTGTCCAATAACTCAGTCATTTACTCTTTTTTGGAACTATAATAATTAATTTTAAGTTTAAGGGCTTTTTTTAATTTATTAGTTTCTTATAGTACATCATCTATAAACATATTAAATTAATTTTAATATTCTTCTGCCAATTCTTCGCAAAATATATCTTTATCATCCAAGGATTCAAAATAAAGAAGCTATTTTTCAATTTCATCATATTCATCTTCTTCTTATTCATCTTTTTATTATTCTTATTTTTTTTCATTAATGTTTATATTAAGATCATTTTTTATTTATCCTTTATCTGGTATATTAATATTACTAACCGGTTTATCTTTAGTTATTTCTTTTTAAATTATTTATATTATTTTTGATTTAGGCACACTTTTTTGAATTTTACTATCTTCTTCGTTAATTTCTTTTATTTCAGATAATTTTTCATAATCTTAGCTCTCATTAGTTTCAGTATCACTATCAACATCCGATAAAAATTAATCTTAAGGTGTGTTTATTTAGGAAAGTATACTATTTTTTGTTATAGTGTTTTGATTAAAAGATAAAACATATTCTCCAGCTTAGTTTTTTATATTTTCTTAGACTTTTTAAAAAAATTATTAAATTTATAAATAAAAAAAATAGAAATAAATTAAAATTTTTAAAAATATTATCATATTGATATTAATTTACTATCATTGAGGGCTTCATATTTTTCTTACCAACCTTAAACCAAAATTGAAAAAGGAAGGTCAGATATATACTTATTCTCTTCAGATATAAAATTTTAATATATTTATCTTTTTATGTCATAATAATTTTAAATTTCCTAATAAACCTAACCATTATTACTTTCCCCAAATTCCAATATCATTTTCATAAATTTATCCTGATCCATGCTAAATAAATAAGTTTTTTAAGTTGCAATTGCAGTTCCTATTCTCCGAATATTGGCTATAATTTCTAGCTCTCCAAAGAAATCTCCTAATAAAATATAATTCATTTTTTTAAAAAAAATTATTTTAAAATACAACTTAATAGGTTATAAATAATATTCTAATATAAATATCATATTTTACTAATTTAATTTTATATTTTTAATTTTCCTATAAATAATAATATTAATTATATAAATTTACCTTATACAAATGTAGTTATTTCATTTCCCTCTTTAAATTCTTTTATTTAGACTTCTCCTTAGTATAAAAAATATACTTCATTGGATTAGTCTTCATTTTTATATATAATATCACCAGGTGCTCTATAAAGAGCGTTTAAATATGGAATAACACTCATGATTAATTCAATATCTTTTCCTAAAAAAAATGGAACTTTATTAATAATATTAGAAAATACGCAAACCAAAACATGCGCTCTTAAAGTAGTAGGTAATTATTCAATAAAATCGGCATTTTTTGCCAAATGGTTATGTTTTAATTCTTTATTGCTAAAATCCATTTATTTTTTAATTTAAACTAGTAAATGATTTGGTATTTTTAACTCATTTTATAGCATTAATAATCGGTTAAATTTTGAATTTATTGAAGTGTCTTAATTCTCATCAGCAGCTCCTTAAAGATTAGAAATCATAAATGAAAAAAATGCTCCCCCTATTCCCATCCAAATTATAGCAAAAATTTTTTCTCCTACTGTTATAGCGGGCACATTACCAAAACCTACCTTTTGAAAAATTTATATTTTAGATAATTAAAAAATAAATAAACTTGATAAAATTATCGAAATTTATACAGTTGTTAGCGTTTAAAGAGACCATATCAATGATATTACATAAATATTAAATGGATTTTCATTTTCTTTATTTAAATTATGAACCCATGAGTTTTCACTAGAATATCCGTCCTAAATTTTTATAATTTTTAATAATTTATAAAATATCAAAATATGTTATTTTAAATAAATAATTACTAATTTTGCTATAAGGTAATAAAAACATGCACTTAAATGTATGGCCAAAACTGAAAATGCCATAGTTTTAAACATCCTTTTAATACTTGCATTCATTTTAAAGAATTTTGTCATTATTTTTTATATCGTTCCTTATTTTTCCATCTATTTTTTTTTATTTATATTATTAAAATGTAAACTTAAAAAAAATCAAAATTAAAAGCTAAATAATTAAATACCTTTTTAAATTTTGCCAATCTAATCAATCTAAATAGTCTTACTAATCTATATAACCTAGGTAATCTAGCAAGTCTAACTAAAGAATTATATTTACTAGGGTCATTGGAAGACGACGAATCTATTATAAAAAAATATATATGATATAATTTAATTTTATAATTTCCATTTAAATATAATTATTAATGTAATTTAATATTAATTTATATATACTTTAGCTTCCTAGTATATCTGAAAACGGTATAACAGATATAAAATCTATTAAAAACCAAGTTTTTAAATACTATGTGGCTATATATTTATTGCTTGTTACCAAAATATTATCATTGTCATAGTAAGCTGAGAAAAAAGATAGTATAATATCTAAAGCAAAAACTCCATTCATAACCTAATCGAACCAATATACAAACATAATTTTTTCCTCTACAAAACAAACCAAATAAGGAAGTAAAGTAGCCGTATATATCATGAAAAATACAATTATATAATTCCAAATTACCTTTTAATAATTATAACATAAATACATAAATAAAATAAAAATATAATACTATAAAAATAAAAACGAATTCACTTTTTTTATTATTACTTTAAATTTTGATTCAGGCATTATTATCCATTTATTTTAATTTTCTTTTGAAAATTAGTTTTAATCATCAATTTCAAATTACTCATCTGCTAAATATTCATCTTATTTTTTAAATTTTCATATTATTTAAATATAAAAAAAGTATTTTTTAAAAATTAATATGTAAAATTAAACATATTAGTTATTTTTTAACATAAAATAAGATAAATAAATTTATTTTTACCTTTATTTTCATAAATATTATTGAAATGTTTTTCTTCTTCTTCTTAATTATCATCATTTTCATTATCTTCATTATAATTTTATTGATAATTTTATTATTTTTCCTTTTATTTATAGAAAGGTTCCCCCTTTTACATATCAAATATATGAGGAATTTCTAATTTTTTTTAGCTTAAATCTATTTAATTCTAAGGAATTTTTTTTTTATATGGATCACTATTTACTATATTGTAATATTTTAAATAAGTTATACTTTTTTAAATAACAATAATTAACTATTATAATTTATATACCCAATTCTATCGAGGATTAAGTATTTGAATTGGATTAAGATTGTTACAATGAATCTGGATATTTTTGTGTCGCCTATTTCAATTCTGTCTTATGTATTTATAATGAATTACATAGTGAAAATAATATTTATTAATTAAAGATAAATAAAAATTATTTTATAATTTTTACATTTTAAAATTTTTAAGAGTTATTTTAATCGCTTAGTTCAAAAATTTTATTTTATTTATTTTTAAAATAATATTTTTATTTTTTTTCGTTTTTTTGTTTATCATCAAATTAAGATTTTACGATTTGTGTTTAAATTTTTTTTGAATTAGAAAGCTATTCTACTTATTTGTTAGATTATATTTTTTATAATTGTTTAGAATTATTAGTGATATTTTGTTATTATTCATTCTATTAAAAACTATCGTTTTTTTATTCTATACTTTAAAAACTATCGCTTAATTTTTCTATAAATTTTTTCATTTTTATTTAATTTTCTTTACTTATTTAACCAGATAATTATGAAATTTCGCCTAATTTTTCTTACGAATTTGAGTTTTAGTTATATTAATCTATTAATTGAAAAAAATTATTATTTAAGATCGTAATTTTGAAAAAAAATAATTTAGCATTTTACTAGATTCAAAGTTTTTTTATTTTATCATATTTAAATTATATATGTTTTCTACATTTTGTTCTTAGCTATTAAATTTTTTATTATAGTTTATGTTATTTGATTTTTAATGTAATTATATATATATTTAAATTCATAATTTTTAATACAAATATTTATTTAAATTATATAAAGGATTATAATACTTCGATTTTAGGGGATTTATATCTTTTTTATTGATATCCTATTTAATATTTTAATTATTTTAAAATATTTATTTAATTTCTATATCATTGTTTGTATTCATTTTTTTTTTACTTAAAACTAATTTATTTTTTAATATTAGAAATTTTTAATAATCAAATATTATTATTTTTTATCAAAATTCCTATCAAAATTGTTGGTAAAAATATAGGTAAATTAAATCATTTAAAATTTCTTATATAACCCATAGATAAAAAGTGTAAATATTTTTTGAAATAAAACAGTTTGATTAGAACAATTTATAAATTAATAAAATGATCTATATTATATAAAAAATAATTCATACTTATATAAATTTCCACTGTATTTATAATTAATTTTTTAAAAATTCAATATCATTATTTAAGTATGAACCTACTAATAAAAATGTTTATAAATTGTATAAAATATTTTACTGCATATTAATAAATTTATTATTTGATCAAAATATATTTAATATATGTATATTATTGGAATAAAATCAATGATGATACATCCAACAAATTAATGAATAATAATTTTTAATTGCTATAATGTATATTTTTATATATTAATACTTGCTTGAAAAATATTAATCTAAATATTTTAATAGTAAATGATTTTATAACCCTTTATTAAAATTTATCATTTAACAATGTAATCTAATTTTCTAGAAACTAATTTTAAAATCTTTAAAATTCCAATATTTATAAAAAATAATAAATATTGTATTTAATTATATCAATAGTTAATTTTAAATAATTTTATCAAAAAATTTAAGATTATTTTATATAAAAGGAAAATTTGGATAGATCAAATATATATTATTTAATAAAGATAAGAGAATGCTACTAATTAAATTATATACTTACATATAAATTAGAGTACACTTTATTAAATTATACTATAAAAAAGAAATAAATTAAAAAAAAAAATAAAAAAAAAAATGGGTTGTTAATACAGCAAATAAGAAGATAGTTGTATAAAAAAAAGAAAGAATATAATATAAAATTCTAAAAAGACAAAACTTCCTTAGTAACAAGTACAATATCTTTAAAACTCTGAATTAATAAAAAAAATGGAATTATCATAATAATAAGTCTAATAGTTTCCTTAATATGGACAGGATGTATAAAATAATAAATCAAACAGTAAAAATGATATAGCATTAAATTAGACATAAGATAGATAAAGTACAAAAATAGGTTTTGAAAGTGTTAGTAAGTCCCAAAATTTTTCCATGGCAAGATCTAGAAAAAATACTGGTACAGTTTCTATGTTTAGCTAAAATAGCTCTAAAGAATTTATTATACCAAACAATATTAAAAGTCAGTAATATTAATTAAGTTTGAGTAGAGATGATTGCAATAAGTTGAAAATTCCTCGAATTAGATTTAATAAACTTAATTAATAATAGTATGAATTTATTTAATAATAAAAATTTTTTTGCGATATTAATAATAATTTTGATTCTTCATTTGATAAAATATACGAAAATAGTAGTGGAATTAAAAATATACTAAACAATTAAACTTAAAAAAAAGATTAAAAGGATATAAATTAAAAAAATATAGAAAGTGAGGAAAAAATAAATGATGATAATTTTCTAGAATAATTATTTGATGTAGAAAAATCTACAGATTATTGGAATGATGAAAATTAAGATTAAAATATTAAATTAGAATGCGAAGGAAACCAAATAATCCTTAAAAATTCATTAACTTAGAAATGCATTGAAATATGTAAGAAAAACAAAGATCCATAAGAAATTAATAAACAATATGGAAATGATAAACTTCAATAAAAATAAATATGTCTTCATTAATTAAAATAAAATCAATGTAAAATAAAAAATTTAAATCAAAGAGATATAAATGTATATGTTCCAAAATATGAAGAAAGATAATTTCACTAGTCAATAAAAAGTCAGAAATTTAATAAATTTAATTAATATCTTAAAGATGAAAATAATAAAATTTGATACAATAATTCTATTAATTTTTTTATAATAAATAAATAAAATAATGTTATTAAATATATCTACATTTATATTTTAGTTATAATATAATATAATTTAAAGTTAGTACTTATTTAGTTATAGATTTTAATTATTTAATTATTATAAAATATATTCAAATATGATTTTATATTAACGTGAAAATATTATGTGTTGCAAAATTAATAATATTATTTTTTACAACAATTATAATTATAATAATTAAATGATTATTCCAGTATTTTTACAACTAAATTATAATATAAATTAATTATTTTATTCAAATAATAAAAATGTGGTATATAATTTAGAAGTGATGAAGGTATCATTAATGTAAAAAAAAATTCTTAAATTTTTTCAATTTATATGATTAAAAAATAATTTATATTTATTTATTTAAAATGTTTTAAAGTTAAAATAAGTAAAAAAATAAGTTGTATTTTTTTTAAAACATAAGATATACTATAAGCATAAATATTTCTATTTTACTGACATAATAAATATATATATAAATATATATGAGAAAAAGAAAGGAGGGTGAGTTACAGATGAAATTCTGTATATTATATAACAATTCATTATTTTATCTGATTAATTTAAAGGGAAGAGAGGGGGACAGTCCCTATACTAAAATATAAGCCAAAAATATTGAATTAAACCAATTTTCTATAATACTTATATTTAATATATATTAAATTAAATTCTTTAAATATATAATTAATTAGTAAAATTGTGATAATTAATTTAATAAATAGTTAAAAATAACTAAAAAATAAATAATTCTAATATAAAAGAACAAAATAAATTAAAGTTTCTTTCACAATTATCAAACAATTTATAATTAATAAGTTTAACAATAATAAATTTATATTCCATCTAATATAATTAAAAATAATTTCAACTCTAAAACTTAATAAATTAAAATAGTCCGTAATTTAAATAAATAGGTATTATTTATAAATTTAATCAGTGCACAATTATTAAATTTTAAAATTATTGAAATTAAATTTTTTAAAATAAATTTATTTTAATATTTTTTTGTGAGCTTTAAAATTACTTGTATTTAAATCATTAAATATATAAAGTTATCTAATAATATTATATTATTCAGAACTTGATATACTAATGTAAAATATTTTTTTATTAAATAATATTGTATTTTACTTTTTTATACAAATTTAAATAAAAATAACGTCTTGCCTTTTTTTTTATTTAATTAATTTTAATATTTTTCAATTATTGTTATGTACTGGGTTAAATATAGAGTTTTTTATAATAATATATTAACTATATTCTAACATTTAATTTAGTTAAAAGGAATACACATTACAGTGTAATTAATAATCTTATTAAATAATAATAATAAGATTCAGATAAAATCAAATGGATTTTTTGATTATTACTAACTTTATTATTATTACTGCTAGCTTTACTGATTAAATTATTAGTTATGTCCCTATTAAAATTATTGGTTCATATATTGGTTATTCTATTCAGGTTAGTCTAAATTAATAAAAAAATAATATTATATATATTTTGATATAAAAATATTTATACATATGTTAATTATTAATAAAATTTTTAACTTACTTCCATACAAATCCATTATATCGAACTATTTTTATTAAGCCTAATTTTAGTTATTTTATTAATTATTATTAGTTTATTAACCACCTCCAAAGAAATCAAAATCATTATTGTTATTGTTATTTACTTAATTCAAATTTTATTATTTCTAATTACTATTTTAATTGTTTTAAACTTCTTCGAATCCGAACCAATCACCCTACTAACTTGTTTTATTTTCTTATTATTGAACTTATTGTTATTTTTTATTTTCTTAGGGTTGATTTTAAATATCATCATCCAAAAGGTTAAATTCTAAACATTTATTTTGAATAAATTAATTTTAAAATAAAGTAATTAATTATTACCTTATTATTTAGATTATGATGATTAATTCGTAGATTCAAAACCAAAATCATTATTAACTTTACTATTTTATCCTGAATTTCCAAAATTTCCGAAATCTGAAAAATCATTAAAATTTGAATTTCCCTTGTTATCATTTGTACTACCGAAATTACCAAAATCGTTAAACTCAGTTTATTTTTATTATTTATTTTGTGAGTTCACTTAATACACCTATTAAGATTGTTATTCCTATTGTTTTTAAATTTATTATTATTGGTCTCCATCCCCAAATTTAAATGCGTTCAAATCTTAAAAAATTTTCTATTATATAAAAAAATAATTATTTTTTTAGCATTCATGAAAATATTTTTCAATTAAGTATTACTTTTTATTTAGGCTTGTTATTATTTGTTCCAAAATTACTAAAATCGCCAAAATTAGAGAAATTATCCTCTTTTTTAGAAGGCTAGTCCCATTAATCGTCATTAAAGTCTTTCAAGTCACTATTTTTAAATAATTAATAAATATTTAAAAAAATTATTTTATTTGTACTCTTGCTTATCATCCCATACAAATTCATTCTTAGATCTTTCTTTATATACATTTAAAATCTGTTAATTAATGTTAATTTAAAAATTCAAATTAAATATCATATTTTACCAGTATTGTATAAATGTGAGAAAACCTTATTATTAATTCTTAACTCAAAATTATGTCCTGTTTGATAAATATGGACCTATATTCCTTATACTGTGAACGGATACTGAAAAGCGGTAAACAGTTAGCTAAATAAAATAATTATACACTAATTTTATTATAATATTTCGATATAAATTTAATGGAAACTATTTTAAATTAATAATTATAATATTAAATATTAAATTAAATGACTTTTTTATTAATTTATTTTTAATAATAAATAATAAACCATAAATTCTGTTTATTACCTTTCTGAGCCGAATATCATAGAACCATTTAAAAAAACTTTTCTTTTTCCAGTAAAAAAACTAAATTCTAGTTCAACAGTTTAAGCTTATTCATTATTTATGCTGAAGACCCATTTAAATTTCTTTTTGGAACTAAATTTTAAATATTTATATTTTATAATTAACATAATATAAACAAATATAAAATTATCTTTATTATCTTTATAAAATTCTAAATAATTTTTATTGATTAGTTTTATTTTTTTTATATTGAATACTTTTTTTTTAGAGCTCCTAAATTTTCTACCTAAAAATGTATAGGCTTAATTGACATTTATTATTTTAAATTGATTTATTATTTAATTTAAATTCTATTTTAATATTATATAAATTAATTAAATCTAAAATTCTTTTTTTCAAATATTATAAGATCAACAGTATTCATGATAAAGCATAAATAAAAAAAATTTTATTATTAAGATATTTAGTTAATATTTACGGTATATAAAGATATATTCTATGTAAAAATGAAAATATAGAGTTGTTTTTTAAAAACTGCAATTTTTGCCCACTTTAATTATATGTTTATTTATTTATTCATTCAATAAATTAATTTTTTAATTTATTAATTTTTTAAGTATTCTTTGAAATAAACCTATTTAATTATACACATAAAAATTCTCAAAAATTTATAAAAATCAACTTGATTATATTGGAAAAAAAGTCATTTTATAAAATTTATAAAATAGTTATATAAATTGGAATTATAAATTTTTTTATGCTATTTTACTTTTTATTAATTTAAATTTGAAAGTTGTTAGTGGATATACATTTATTTACAATTATAAATTAATTTTCAATTATTTATTTAAAACTATTTCGAATACTTAAAAAATTTTATGTAAATTCCCATTCAAATTAAAAATTTTTGTATAATTAAGTAATGCTTTTAGATAATTAAAATCGAAAGTCATATTAAATTTTATATAAAGGGTAATGTAATTTCATTTATATAAACAATATAAAACATTTTATTTTATACTATTAACGTATAAATAAATTTTTTAATATAAATTTCAGTTATTTTACTTCTGTTTATTATAAATGATTACAAATTACCTATATTTCTTTAAAATCAAAGTAGAATAAACTTAAACACCAATTTATTAATTACTAATGATTAAATTAGCAACTATTCAATTATAATTAAAATAAAATTTTTGTAATTAAATACAAGCTTATTATTTTTTTGATTATATTTATAGATTTAAATAAAAACTCAAATTTTATTCTTTTAGTTCATTGATTTATATAAATATAAAAGATAATTAATATAAATAAATATTTCGATAATAATGAAAGTGATAATATTTACTTTTAGAATAAAAAAAAATTAAAAATTAAATAAAATAAAAAAAAAAAAAATTGTAAAAAAATATTTAATATTTAATAAAAAAAATTTGAAAATGGGTTGTTAAGCAAGTAAAAATAACAGCATATAATTTAAAAGCAAAATAAATTAGTAAGATTCAGGTATTCATAAAAACTCTTTTACCAGTTCAAAAAAAGTACATTTTTCTTAAACTTCTTAAAATATTAAAAATAAAAATAACTAAACTAACCATAAAAGAAGTGGTACAATTAAAAATGTAAGCTAATCTTAATATTTAAATAACAACATTATTGATTAAGAAAGCACAAAAAATAGTTTAGGGTAATTATAATTATCAAATAGAACATCACTTAAATAAATAAGTAAATCCAGTATGACTAATAATGAAATGTAGGAATACTAATTAAATTTAACTAGAGATGACTGTAATAAATTAAAAATTCCTAGAATAAGAGCTACTAAATTAAATGATTAACAATATAAAATTTTATGTGAACTTAAATAAAAAACTACAGAGTAAGAATAAGAGTAGGAATAATAGAGTAAAGATCAAGATATTACAAGTTAAAAAAAATAATAAAATGATGAAAATTAATTTAAATATAATGAAAATATTAATATTACTGATTAGAAAAATTAAAATTATGCTTTTAATTCTAATGAAGAAATTAAAGATAAAAAAAATTAATTAACTATTTTTTAGCAAGAGGAGATAAATTAAATTTTATAAGATATAAATTAAAAAAAATAATAAGAGATAAATTCTAAAAATAACTAATTATTATTTTTAGTTGAAAACAATGATGATGATGATTTCAAACCTCCTATAAAAACCTAAAAATTTAAAAGAAGTGATAATTATCTGATTAAAAATATTTGAAATTAAAAATATAAAAGTGAATGTATAAATGTTTAAATAAAATGATATAAATTTTAATTTTATATAAATATTAAAATAATTATAATATTTAATTTACTATGTCTTGTATTTATTACCAAAGTTAATTAATAAAATTAATATTAAACAATTATTAACTGGAAAAACTATTATATAAATAAATATTATTATTATATTTAAAATTTGTTTGTAATTAATTGGTTTTCTAAAACAAATAGCTTCATTTGTATAGAATTTAATTCAATTGAAATTAAACTGTGGTAACAATTTATACGTTTAAATTAAATAATTTAAATACCACCATATAAAAATTTACAAAATAAAATTATATTTATTTTAATTAAAATTTTAATAATTTTTAAAAATCTAAAAAAATATTTTTTTGTAAATGTGAATAATATTTTTATTATTTCTATTTATAATTAGGTAAAATTATATTTGATATTTTTAAGTCTAAAGTAATTAAAATCGTTCTTTAGATTTACAAAATAAATAAATGAATAATTATTTTTTTGATATAATTGAATTTATATTAAATAATTTTACAAAATTATAATTAAAAGACTTTAATTTTTACTTTGTAAAATAACAAATTAAATAAATTTATTAATTTTTATTTTGATTTTACTATTTAATATTTATAATCTGTATATTTAAGTGTATAAAATAAAGCTGTTAAAAGAAAGAAAGAAATTATTCTAATTAATTATTAAAAATTAGAATATAAGCTTTGATAAATGCAATTAAGTCATAAATATTTAAGATTATAATAAAATGGTAATTTATATATAATTATAAATAACTTTTCAATATTAATTTTAAGATTGAAATTAATAAATAGTATTAGTTTAGTTTTTAATATATAATTTTTATAATTTTATAGTGATAGTTATTAAGTATCATCTATTTTAACCAAATATATTAATTTATTCGAATAAGCATTTTCACTTATTAATTTTTTAATGGTTATTGAAAAAAATTATTATTATTAACTGAAGATATTTATATTTTAATTTTTGTTTTTAAAAAGTTTAAAAGTATACTTTGAAAACAATAAATTGATAATTATTTAAAATTAAATCATACTTATTTTTTTTTTTATATTTTTATACATTATATGTAATCCTAATTTCAATTAATTCCTAATATTAAATATACACACATACTATTTTAACATATTTAATAAAATATAATATAATATTTATATGTATATATCAAATAATTTATTTATATTAATAATAATGAATTTTATATTAACAGTAATAATATTATAAGAATAATTTTATGATTTTTTTTTATTTAAAAAAAATCTAAAAAAAATCTCCAAAAAATAAATCAGTCGTCGCTCATCAACAAACAAGTTCCACTTAAAATCCATTTTTTTTCGTCTTAATCGTCTGATTCCATTTACAAATTTGCAGGAAAAACGTAAGTGGGACCTCTATCGCTTGTAACATATACTGGACACCTATATTATCCAACTGTCTTTTTTTAGTCTACTGGAACTGCTATTATATTTATTACAGGCATTTTTGGGTGTAATTCTTTTGACCTTTATTCCACTAAATATCCCGTTTATTAGGCCGAACTTCCAATTTCCCAGGCAGCTCCTTCTAAATAAAACCCTATATTTTTTAAAAAATTTATATATTAATAAATTAGAATTTTACTTTGGTTTTTATTTGATTACTTAAAATTGACTAATTAAGAAATTTATGTTTAATTTTGAAAATAAAAATATTTCTTACTTTTGTATATATGATATATAATTTATATTTAAAATTAAAATTTTATTTTACCATGAATATAAGCTCCTTATTCTGCAGGTCCTGTAACTTCACTAGGTTCTTTAAATAATGTCACATTTGTTTAAATAACCATCTAAATTTATAAAATTAATTATAATTAGAATAAAAACGTTAGAATTTATTAAAATAACTGTAAAATATTATTCTAATTGATTTTTCAGCGTATACATATAAAAAATTATGGGTAGTAAAAAGTTATATTTAGAAATTTTATTTTTTTAAAATAATTTTTTAATTTGGTGAATAAATTATTAAGCTAGTTGAAAATTTTAAGTATACTAATTTAATCAAATTATAGTTTTTCAAATTATCGTTTAATTTGTAGGTATCAAAATATTAAAACAATATTTCATATATTTGAGAAATTAATATAAAGAAAATTTTTGTGATAAAGATAAATTAATATGACTTATAATTCTTAAATCTTACTAATTTGGTTATTTTGATAAAACTTTATTTTGAAAATATTTAGAATTTGAGATTACGAATAAATAAATTATAATTCAAAATTTAAATTTACATTGTCTAAAGGTAGATTTTGTTATCTAGCAATAACCTACATTACCGCTGTTATAAAGGACATAGGATTAAACAAATATGATATGCATAAACTGTAAGGAGTTTACATATTATCTGTCCATTACAAAAGTTAATTATTTCTTTCAATTAAATCTAAGTACCTTTTTATAAAAATAAAAAATGAATTTTATACCACTAAAATAATTAACTAAACTATACAATAAGATGATTAAAAATAGGTATCTAATTATTATCATTATTTTAATAATATAGATATGAGTGAGAATAATATAATATATAAAAATAAAAATAATTTACATATTGTGATATATATTTATTAATTAATAATTATATTTTTTTACCAAGATTATAGATTTTTTTTCGAAAAATAGGCTGCGGCCTACCAATTTTAAGGTACTTAATTAAATTATAAAGATTATATTAAGGTTTCCATAGAATCAGTCATATTCAAAGCCCCGTTCAAGCCCATTTTCAATTCTTCTAAACTTGTTTTAATGACAATTAATAAATTATTCATTCTTTCTATTTCTTAAAGGCAGACTACTGTAAATGGAGTCTAATAAATTTATTTTAAAAAATTAAATTCTCTATAAAATTTATATTTATTTTTTTATTTATAAATTTTTTTTTCATTTAAAAATTGAAAAATAGAATTTTAGTATAAATTTTATTAAAATTACTTTTTCTTGTATTTTTTCGTTTATGGTGAAAATATTGTATTCTTTTGGCTTTTTTGTTAAGAAATGATTTATAAGTTCCATAATTTTTTCTTCTGATTAATTTCCTCCCTTTTTACTTCCTCCACTTACATTTAAAATCATAGAAAATAATTCATTATTCTAATAAAATTTATGAAAATTATATATAAATTTTAATAAAAACTTAAATCATTTGCTAGTTTTTTTAATTAACTTAAATTAACTAAAAATAAAAAGAAATCAGTTGATTTTTACTTGAATGGTATTTTATCCTATTTCAGCATTTGGATGCATTCCGTACATTTAAGGAATCTCGTTAGGTAAATTTTCTTCAATATATTTTAAATAAGACTAGTAATCGAATTTATCTGGTTTCGGCACTTAGAAATTTTAAGCCAAGTTGAATTTAGCCCCTAATAATTCTGGAACAATATAGGTTTACAAATAAGCTCTATTTGTCCTTCTATCCCACTCATCAGTAATATGTCCTCCATACATAATTTCTCCGAACAAGTACCTCAAATCATCAAAAGGCACTTAATCATATTTATTTAGATAATTAGACAAAACATCTCCACAAATTTACAAATCTCCGTCATTAAAGTTATAAACCCTGGACCAGCCCTAGCTTCCAAATTTTTTTCTTCCCAAAATAATAGAGTGGAAAAAACAAAGCGCAAATAAACAAGATTTAATTTCGTTTTTCTTTTTTTCGCACCTTTCCAAAAATTCCTGACTAAATTAGTTATAAGCCCTTCTCAAATTCGCCTTCAAGTACTGAGGCGCCTCATTTGAAACTTTTATAGAAGATTAAAGCACACTTTCAGGCATAATTACCATGTCAGAAAGTGGAGGCGGCTCGGAAGATAAAAAAACTCGGAAATTTTTTTTTGTGGACGGCGCGTTGAAAACTTGGTCTAAAAATCCTTCTAAGCCTGAAATTCCGTACAGCCACGACTGCATTAAGTGCAAATTTTAAAGCATTATCCATTTTCCTTTGGCGGCGCAGTCGTATATAGCTTTTCTTGCTCTTTCTTCTTGACCCTTAGAAAAAATAAAAAATTATAAATTAATTGATATTTAATAAATAAATCAAAATTAACATTAATAAATTTTAATTAATGTTAATAAATCGAAATTTATGTCGAAAATTTCCAAATTTGGGCGTTTTTTAACTATCTATCATAAAAATAAAAAAATACTTCTTAAATTAAATTATTACTTGACCCATAGAAATATTAACAAATCTTCCATTAGTAGAGGACACATCGTACCTAGCTCCAATTTTTTCGACGTCTTTGGTGGGGTCAACTCCCGGGAAAAGAACGAAGAAAATGGGAATATTACAAGTGCTTTCTTAAAATACTTCTTCTATGTGGAAAGCCGGCTATTCTATGTATTATTCTCCTAATTTCTGCTTGATATAGTTTCCTAAGGCAACTGGCAGTCTGTCGGGTCTAAGTGCTCTTAAAATAACTAATTTTTAGAAACTTGTTACGTGTTTCATCGACCTGGGCAGGTCTTGTGACTCCGCTTTTTCCTCGCTGTACCACTTTTTCCACTTTAATTAACAAAAAAAATTAAATATTAGATATTATATTTATAAGAAAAAATTATTAATATAATACTTTTTTTTTTTATATAAAATTTTATAATTAATTTGTATTTGTCAATTTATCACCTGCAAAAGGTCGCTTTCAATAGAAGAACATAAATTTTCACAATTTTCCAGTTTTTCAATAGCTTTACAAGCCTACCATTATTATATATTGATAAAATTTTTAAGAGAATCTGGAATCGACAAAGCATTTGCGTCCAATTTCCCAATTACTAAGTGATCAACTTCGTCACTTGTAAGTTTTCCATCCTTTTTTTAAAATATTTAAATTTAATTTTATTAAATTTTTTAATTATAAAATATAATAATTTTAAGTAATCTTTTCGAAATATAATAATTTTAATGAAATTTAAATAATATCCATATTGTTTTTATTAAAATTTTTAATTATAAAATTTTAAAATTAAGTTAAGTTTTCAAAAAAATATATTAATTTAAATATAATTTTAAATATGAAAAATTATAATAATTACTCTCTATAGGACTCTTAAGGCAAGCATGGTTGCTACTACTAATTTATGTCTTTCAAATAGCCCTCTTCTCGTGTAATGGAAGGCAGTGTAAGTTAAAACTTCGATTAAATCATTTACTCTTTTTTTCATGCTTCTAGGAGTTAATCCTATTTCTTCTTCGTATTATTATTAATCTTTATTTTATTCAGTATTTTCCTGATCTTTTCCTCCCTCTAATTAAAATTTTACTTTTTATTTTTTATCTGAAACATTCTACTAGTTTTCAGATAACTATTCTTCTTCTTCACCTTATAAATTTTCTTATTCATTTTAATTAAGAGTATCTTCATTATTAATAATATTGTCATTTTCTTTATTCAATTTTTCTCCCTAATTCTAATTATTTTTACTTTCTTCATCTTGATACATTAATTCATCTCCTTAATTAAAATCTAAATTTTAATTATTTTCTTCTAAATCTTAATCTTAATCTTCTTCTTCTTCATCTTCATTTTCTTCTTCGGAATCTTGTCCCAATATAACTTCTTCTTCGTCTTCTTTTCCTGTATAGGGGTCCATCAAAGCCTCTGGATTCGAAGGGTACATTTTATTTTCAGAAATGCTGTCAATTGCCCTATTAAGCACGTTAATAAAGGCTTCCAAAGAGTACTTGTAAAAAGTGTGAATTTTATTTAAATCGGAAAGTAAAAAATAAAGCAAGGCGCCTCTTTGGGCCACGGGCCGATAATTTTCGGAAGTTTCATTAATTTTTGCCTCTGTAATTTTCGCTATGGCCACTTTTTCGCTGATTTCCGTGGAAAGAGCCTTAGATTTCTCTAAATTGTCTATTAATTCTTAGTTGTCTAAAATGTCCCCCGTTGCCGTTGCCAATTTGTAAAGCACTCCATCTTCTAAAGATTTTAACTCTATTTTGAAATCATTTTACTGAGTTATTAATTAAACTTTTTGCTAAGCTAAATCGGGTCTTTCTCTGCTTACAACTAAAGTCAAAAGTTAGTCTGCTAAACCTACTTCCGTAACTGTAAAATTTATCAAAGCGGCTTCGGCTTGGACTTCGGGAGGGTACTTAAAAAAATTATTTAATTTATATTATTTATTATTTATTTATTAATTTAAAATAAAGATATAATACGTTTTTAAAATAAACTATTATTCTATTAAATTTTTTTATAAGTATATTTATTTTTTACATGGGGATTGGAAAGTTTAGTGTGTAAAAATAGCCTGAATTCTGAACTTAAAATAAGATCTTTTCCTGCGAATTTTATGATTTTATTTTTCCCTCTTTTTATATATTACCTTGCAATTACGGGCATTAACATAGCATCTATTCTTTCGTCCATATTTTCGATTAGTACTGACCAGCCATTTTCAACAGCCTGTTCCAAATCCTTTATTTTTTTTTTTTTAAATTAAAAAAAAAATATATTTTTTTAATTAATTAAAATTTTATTTGATTTAATTTACTCTATTCAGATTTTTGGTTCCAATTCGAAGAGTTTTCAAGTTATTATTTTTTTCTTTTTCTTTAATCCAAGTTATTCCCTGCAATTAGGGGTCCACCATTAAAGGATACCTTTAAGAATTTACTAAAATTGTTCCATTTTCCACCGAAACTTAGTCAGTGGGCAAGTGCTACTTATTCCAAACTGCAATATCAGACTCATCAGTCAAAATTTTAACTGGATTCGGGTCATCAGAAATCGGGATTTTCTACTCATTAATAAACTTGATGAAATTTTCCTGAATCATAAGATTTCTGAATTTTTTGTTAAAGGGTCCCGAATAAGACACAAAGCTGCTTGAAATTAAGACATCTCCGATAATTAATTCTAATTAATTTTCCAATTACAAAATGGACTAATTCCACCTGACATCTTCGCTTCCCAAGGCCTTTATCAGTCTTTAAGCAGAGTCAAGTCTTCGCGCACACCTGTTAGCGTCTTCCAAGGCCTTATTTTTTTCTTCGTTGGCGGCCTCGAAATCTTCTCTCAATTTTTTCAGCTAAAGCGTTTTTTCTTTTACTATTTCCTCCACTTCGTTTAACTTTATAGTGGCTAATTCTAATTATTCCATAGACTCTTTTAAGGCCTTTCTTTTGGGCTCTACTTCTTGGATTACGTCCCAGTATTGCACGATGTTTATTACCCACTCGCAAATTCCTTTTGCGGCTTTCGATTTTGTCTAAAAAAAATATAAATTTTAAATTTTAAATTTAAAATTAGATTTAGAATTTAAAATTAGAAATTAAATTAAAATAAAAATTAAAATTGAATTAAAATTCAAAAAATTAAAAATTTTAAATTCAAAAATAAAATTAGAATTTAAAAAATTTATTTTTTAAAAAAAAATATTTTATTTAAACATTATCTCTATTTTTTTACCTAAATAATTTAGGGGTCAAAAGTTTTAAGAGTCAGGAAATTTTGTTTTATAAAGTTGACATTATAAGCAGGAACCAAATTTTAGTCGACGGTATCTTTAAAGGCGACAAGTCTTTGCAAGAAATCTTCCGGATTTTTCATCATTTTCAAGGCATATTTGAAATCGTAATTTTTAGGTCTTTTCAATTTATCGCACTCAATTGCCTCCGGCCAAAATCCAGACAACATCCACATACAAGCAGAAAAAACTTCGCCGACGCCGCTGGGCGGGTTAGTGTAGGATTTTGCAGTTTAAAAGTCTTTTTTTTGAATTGAGTTTAGCGCCGCTATCGCTTGTTCTATGAGGGGCTGAGCCGCTTCGAGGTCCGTTTCCGTTTGCGCTTTTTTTTAAGTGACGTCGATTTTTATTCGTGTGCAGTTGTCTTTTTCGATTTGCGCTTTTTTGTTTTCTGCCTCTACTTTTTCCTTTTCTTTTCGCACCACTTCGGCGAACTCGTCGGCTTCTTTTTTTTTCGCTTCGACTTCTACCTATTTTTCCTAAACTTCC
>LDAU01000242.1:96838-120099 GCA_001447515.1 Pseudocohnilembus persalinus
TTTAATTAAAAAATTTTATTTAATTAAAGAAGTTTATTTAGTAATAAATTTATTTCTTCACAAGTTTATTTAGTAATAAATTTATTTCTTAAAAAGTTTATTTAGTAATAAATTTATTTTATAAAAATTTCATAATTTTGGTATTTTATTATATAAAATATGGTTTTTACTTGTTCGGCGGTATCTCTTAATTTTATAATTCCTTGTTCATATCTTTCTTTTTAGGTTTCTAATTACTCTCTTTTTTAAGTAAGCATATTTGTGAACAGAGAAATCAATTCCAAAAAGGATTTAGGAGTGGTGTATGCATATCTTTTTTCTTACTCGAACAATTAAAGGCCCAAATCATTTACTACTTGGAATGAATAAGGCATAAATTCAACTACAGCTTTTCTTATATCAGCATTTTCGCCCAAATCTACCTGTTCTAAAAATTTATTAGAGACATTTTTCAAGGCTTCTTGAGGCCAGGGGAAAAACCAATCTATATTTGTACAGTTCACTAAAGCAGGGAACTACCTACATCCTATTAATTTTTAATTTTTTATAATTAATATATTAATATATTTATTAATTTATTTTTTTATATTAAAGAATAAATTAATTATTAAAAAAAAAAAATCTAGTTAGAACAAAAAAATTAATAAATACTTCTTCTCATTTCTCCTACCGGCGAAAAGCAAATAGACATATGCAGATTTTTTTTAATTTAATTGATGAACCAATTCCAGCAATTATCCTTAGTATCCGGCACGCCCGAGGACTTAACCTTAGTCCTCACACTATTAATAATAACTTCTTTTTCATCCATCGTATACAACTCTGCAATTTCCCCCGAACTGAGCAAATCATTAATATAAACCAAAAACCTCTCATCAGTAATCTGTCCCTCCGTAAACAAAAACAAAATCCCCTCTTCTCTCGGCCCGGCCCTGTTAAACAGAGTTTGCAGGTCATTTTTGAGGTCGCCCATGTTATAAGTGGCCGAAATCGTTATTTAATAAGTAGAATAGCCCATAATGTGCGAAGAAAGCTTAGAAAGAGACTGTTTTCCGGAGCCGCCGACGCCGACAAGCAAAGCGTGCCCCGAAGGTGGCAAAATTATTCTGCAAATTCTGCACACGTGTTTTAAAGCGTCTTCGAAAAGGACCAGGTTCATTTGCGCGTAGTTGTCGTTGTATTCTTCTAAAGCTTCTTAAATAAAAATTTGCAATTTGTTGTCGTGCAACTGGTCGTAGTACCGCTCGCCGGCTATTCCGTGCGGAAAATTAGTGTAAATCAAGTTTATCGGCATTTCTTTCGAAAAATATTTGCTGAAATTGAATTTTCCGAACGATTTTTTCACGATTTCGTAAAGTCCGTCCTTGAACTGAGTCAAGTGCTCTTTGGAAACTAAACGGTCTCCGTAGGTCCTTTCGGCCTCGTGGATCCACATTCTTAGCATTCTTTCCGGCTCTTGGATTCGTCCGGACTCGGAAAGTAAAAGGCCCTGGAAAATGTTCGAAATGTGCCTCAAATTGAACTCATAGTGGAAATTTATCGAGGTTTTTCTGAAAGTTGACGTCATTAGTTGGTGCAGTAAAAGAGTTGCCTTTATTATTACAGGGGTTTGTTCTTGAACAGAAGTTTTGAATTTTTTTAAGTGGCCGCTTAAAAATGTTGTGTAAATTTGAGATAAACTCTCGTTTTCAGGGAATTATATGTTTAAACTTTAGAAATTAAAGTAAAATTAATAAAAATTAATGAAATTTTATTAAATTAAAAAATAAATTATAATACGTCCAGAAATGTCTCTGATATCTAGGATTCACAAAAAATGAACCAGCAGTAGGATTCATTGCCGCCAAAACTTAGGTATTAATAATATCTTTCAAGCCCAACTAAAATAATAAAAATATTTTAAATTTATAAAATTTTTAAAATTATTTACTTTAAAATTGTAAATTCTAAAATTATGTATTCAAAATTTTAATAATTATTACCTTAGCAATATCATACCAATGCTAATAATCAGCGTGCTATCTCAGCAAGGCAATGGCAGTTTAAGTATCATATTCGTCTCTTTTGGGCATATTTAAGTCGTCTATGAAATAAATCATAGTAGATTTTCCTTAGGGCCCAAACTGTCTTCCGGCCTTTTTTTCCAAGACTTATTCCAACTAGGTCTGTAAATAAGTTGCGTCTGTGTAAAAATTGAAATTTATTAAACTAAAGGCGTATTAATCCGGCTTTTCTTTTACAATTTCTTTCAAAATTCCTTTCAAATAAATTTATTTTAATAAATTAATTTATAAATTAAAAATATTTTTTAAAATTAAAAGTTTATTATTTAATTATCCAAAAATTGTTTTTAATTATTTACCTTTCGCTAATTGCGTTTTTCCACACCCGGCAGAACCGATTAATAAAGTAGGGTGTTTATTATAGGCAAAATTTTTTATAAATGAAGAAGTGGCAATAGTTTCTATTGTTGGCACCGTAATATTATTCATTTATTATCCTGTAGACGGATCAAAATCTATATGTACAAGTTTATTATTCCACTCCAAAAACTAAACAGTTTCGACTTAATCTACGTAATATTCGAAAATCAAACCCTTTGAAGGGAATTTAACTTACGATTTCCAGGCCTATCTCCACCAATTCGAAAATTCCTTTTTGTAGTCAATTCCATCCTTTTCACCCAAACAACCTCCAACGCTCCAAACCATAGCATAAACAAACAGATATTCCAGATTTTTGATCTAAAATTTAATTAATAAATTAAATAAAATAATAAGAATTTTAATAAAAATTATTATAAATTAGATTTAAAATAACTAATTAAATAAATTAAATATAAATTAAATTCAAAACGAGGCAAATAATAAATTAAAATAATAAATTAAATAAATTAAAAATTAAATAAAAGTTAAACAAATTAAATTTAAAATTTAAAATTAAAAATTAAATTAAAAAAAATAATTTTAATTACTTCCCCCTCGAGCATAGGCTAGAGCGCTCTACACAGCGAGATAATTTGACTGATAGGGGAGACCGGAATCAGGAATTTTATATTTTTTTTCAAATAAGCCAGGGTTTCGGGCACATACTTGTCATAAAGCATTTACAAAGATTTTTTTAGCTCTTCTTATTAAACGAAATCATTTACCCACTGCTTAAAAAAGGCCGTGCACTGGTAGCCAGAATCGTCCGAAATATACAAAATTCCAGCCCTTGAAACCGTGGCCGGCGAGGCGAAACGAAGGTCTCTGATTTCAAAAATTAGTCGCATGTGAGGTTTTAAAGGAATTCTTTCATTGTTTGCGAGAGTTAAAATTTTGTTGTCGTCCATTACTGAATTCATAGACTCTATCCAATTAGCGTCTAAATCTCCGTCTAAAATTAACCATTTTGTGTTTCCGTCCTGCATTTCGGAAAGAGACCTCATTTTGTTCGAAAAAAGTCCGTCTTTCCACTCTTTAGAAGGCAAATTATAACCGTAGAAATCTTTTGTGGAAACTACTTTGGGGTTTATGTCGACGAACATCGTTTTTTGACCGTCTTTGTCCTGTGACTTCCCTAATGTTTACCAGCATTTACTTTTTCCCGCGCCAGGATTACCCTAAATATTAAAAAATATTTAGAAATATAATATATAAAAATACTCAATTAATTTATAAACCTAAAAAATTTAATTTAAAAAGCAATTAATTATTTTACAATAATGAACACACTGTGTCTGATTTCCAGCAATTCTTTCAACTAAACAACTTTTAGAACAAATTCCGGATCAGGGAACAACCTCTACTCATTACAAACTTCTAAAATTAAATTTTCAAATTCCATATCTCTTTTTCTCGGAATTTCGATCCCGGGGAACAAGTCGCCCAAAAGCCCGTAAAAAATAAATAAATCTTCAAAAGCAACTTTCGGTAAATTCATGTCTCTCAAAGCTCTCATAAGCAAAGCTTCTTCTGCAATTTCGGGCTCATTTCTCTTAAAAGAACCGGCGACAACTAGCACAGATTTTATGGCTCTTAATCCCCAATCGTAGTGCAATTATTTTGACAATAAATCTTTGCATAATTTGTAGAGGGTGACGAATTTTTTGGCCAGTTTTTTGGCGTTGATGAAGCCCTCGGCCATTAACATATTTTCGCAAATTAATTCCAAATCCGGAACTACCACTGTTATAGGCCGGAAAAGAGTTTTTAAACCCTCGGGAAGCTCGGCCCTTCCTAAATATCCTGGGTTCATTGTTATGAAGGCGCCGCAGGTTGGGTCCAAACTTATTTCGTCGCCTTCTAAAATAAATTTCTAAGCTTATCTTTTTATCGCATCTGTTACGGCTTTGAACTGAACCGAGCACACACTCAAAGTTTCAGGCAATCTAAACATTAAAATATATATTAATTTTTAAATTCAAATAATAGAATACTTTTTTAATAATTTCTTTTGATTTTATTTAAATTTAAATTTAAATTTTTTAATTTAATTATTAATTACAGTCTATTAAACTCGTCAAAACAGCCCCAACACCCAGAACTAGCCAAACCTTTATAAATATTTCCCATTGACTCGTAATTCATTTCAGAAGAACAGTTAAAAACATAGCAGGCCTTCGCCAAAGCATTAGCCAAATCCTTAGTAGTTTCAGTTTTTCCCGTTCCTGCAGGCCCAGCAGGCGCGCATCCCATACTTAAATGCAAAGCTTGAGTTGCTGTTACATAAATTCTGTCAGTTAAAGGCGTAACTACTAGTCTAGGGCCGTTCCCTAAGTACTCATAATAATACCAGAATTGAGCATCCTAATAAAAAAAAAGAAAAAAAAATTAATTAAAATAATTTTAAAATATTTAATAAACTTTTTTTTATAAGTATAAAATAATTAGTTTTAGTGTATATAGGGAAAATTTTGTATATAAGATTTTTTTAATAATATTTTTTAATAAAATGTTTATATAAAATTATTTTTAATATATTTTATTTTAAGTATACACAAATTTTGATCTAAGCAGTGTTATCGTTCCAATAGAATTTGAGCTGGGACTGCCACTAAAATTCCTCAACTTTTTTAACTCTTTCTTCCACTAATTTGTGCGTCACGTCTCTGCTGTGCGCGTCCAAGGTAATCAAACACATAATTTTTTATCTCATTCCTTTACTCAAAGACCCCTAAACCATTTTAATAAGCTCAGTCAGTCTAGAAATTTAATTTTCCAAGGAATTTTGAATTGCAGTCGGGTCTCCAGTTTGTAATTTCTGGAAACAGTTTTCGATTTCTGAACTCCACATTATATTGTTAACTAATAGGGAAATTTAGGCAGGATCTTGTTTTAACCAGGTTTTTCGGTCCATTACTTTGTAATTGTGAAAAGATTTTTCAGCTATGTCTTTTAAAGTCTAATTCATGGCTTGGATTATGTCTTTTAAATACAATTCTACTTTTCCGATTAGCTTTAAAGGACTTGAAAAAACTACTGATTCGGAACCTACTGAAGAAATTATTTCTTTCGCTAAAGGTCTGTCCCCTTCTTAAATATTTTCTAAGGCTAGTTTGTCAATAGCCTGGAAAATTTTTGACATGTGTCTGTTAACCTGTAATTTATAGAAATAATAATTTTATTTATATATTTTTTTAAATTAAATATAATTTATTTTTTCTTAAAAAGTGAAATTTATCTAAATATTATATATCTCACCTTTTCTGGAGAATTACCATTAGATAAAATATCTAATAAATCGTTTACAGACACAAAATAAAATCTAGGGAAGGCTCTTCTTTTAGAGTCTAGGAATTCCATTAAAGCTTTTTCACAAACTTTTAAATTTTCCTCAATTTCCTCCAATCTTCTCAAAAGTCCGTCCGAAGTACAAAAAGGAAGGGCCAATTTAATCGAAGCCCCTTCAGCCATAATTTCCTTCATGTTCAAATCAATTTCTATAAAAGATTCACTTTCTTTAGGCAGTTCTCTTTTTACTTCGTCAGATTAAATGAACAAATTTTCCAAAAAACTCCAGGTTTTTTAAACTTCAGTTAACAATTAAACTACGTCATAAACTTGACCCAAATCTGCCTTCCAATTTTCAACTATATTTTCGTAATAACCTATATGTTTACTCAAAAGCATGTTGTTAATTTGCAGTTAATGTTCTTCTAACTACTCAAAATTTTCTTCGCTCATTTTAAGAGTAAAAATTTCCGTGTTTTTATGTCTAACAAGTTCGAATTCTATTTCCTGCCAAAAATCTATTATAACTTTTAACCCCTTATCCATTTTTTACTCTTATTTGGCCTAATCTGTAATTTCTTCGATTCCGTCTTTAAAATTAAATAATTTCAAATCCCAAATTGTTTACAATTCCAAATCGTCGTCCACAATAAACTCATTTTAAACGAGCTCTTTCATTTTGGCCCAGTGTCTATTGTCTTCAGTTTCCATAGCTTAATCTGTTAACTCTATTAAAAGAGGCAAAAAAACTATCCACCTCTTAATTTCTTCTTAAATTCCCAAAAAAACATTCGATTTTCGGTCTATTCCTTTTATGTCTAAAACTTATTTTCGCAGACTTTTACACTCGTCTTCCATTTCCGCCGTGTTAATTTAGCCCCACTTCATTTAAAGATAGCCTTAAAATTATTTTTAACAAATTTCTATTTATTTCCACAAACTCTCAAACAACTTCAAATCGTGCTCTATTTGCGCCAACTTTTTATAGATTTTATTAAAAAATTTAAAAAAATAAGATAAAAATAAAATAAAAAAAACATTTTAAAAATTAAATGAAAAATTAAAATTAAATTAAATGAAAAATTAAAATAATATACAGTTTTTTCGGACTCTTCTGTCATTTCTGGAAATTCGAACACGTTACATAAATTTTAAAACTCACTTAACTATTCTTTTCTGTTTTTAAGTTCTAAGTGAATTAATTCGAAATTTTCCATAGCGGCTTCAAATCCCACATCGTATCTTAGATAAGGCTCTTTTTTAATCTCATTTTAGTAAGATTTAAATTATTCTTCAAATTATTTCACTCTTTAAACTGTTTTTTAAGCCTCTTATCTTTTCGGCCCCTAAATTTTATTTTCTACTGAAAAAGACATCTTCACCAAATTTGTCCACTCATCTTGTAAATACTTTGTTAGTTTTAAATTCATTTATTTGTCGAATTTTTTTTAAAAGTGAATTTGCATCTATTAAACAATGTCCAAAATATAAGCGTCTGTTTCTTTTCTTTCTTAAATTTTTTGTAAATATTACATCACTTAAATTAATTAATGTACACTATCGTTAATATTTTTATTTCGAACATCAATAGTTTCTTTTGCTGTTTCTATAAAATTAGATATTTCCTCTAAATTTTCATTAATAAAATTAAGTGTATTAGGTCCCTCCATTAAATTATTTTGTTAATCCGTATCTTAGTTAAATTCCGCTTAAAATGGGAAACCTCTGACTTATTTATATCTAGTTTAAAATAAAAAATATTAGATATTTTATAAAATTTACAATTATAATCGTTCAAATTTTAATATAACTATTTAAATTTGTTTTTTTTTACTTTTTTTAATCATCTCTAAAATAAACTTTTATCGTTACGGTACACGGTTCAGGTACCACATATGTTACCATATAAGAACCGTCTTCATTATCTTACATAACAAAGTCAACGCTAGAAGGGTCATTTAAATCTACTAAATCATTATTTTCATAAATATCTTCATTTTCTGAGTCGAATTCAGATTAATCTATATATTCTTCGTTGTCTTAATTTTAATTAATATTTAATTGGTTTTTCAAAGGAGATTTGCCAGATTAATTGAAACCTCTCGACTTTATCATAGCCACTGATAATTCCATATCGGAGTCTCTTTTTGTAATAATTCCAGAAATGTCTTATTTATTACGTTATTATACATCCACGGTTTTAGAAAGGTCATTTTTAGAAGCCTTAATTAAATAAAAACATTATATAAATTTATATATTATAAAAAACTATTAAAAATTTTTTAAAACAAATTAATCTAAAAATTTATATTAATTTTTAACCTTAGTAAAAGCCATGGATTTATCTTAATTATTACTTTCTTCATTTTACTTCGCTCTAATATCATTTCTGGTTATACTAACCAAAAACTTATCAGCTCCCGATTCTCTGTTAATATTATCTTTATTTCGCGCTTATATAAAAAATTAAGTAGCTACTCCAACTCTGTTATTGTTCATAACTCCGGGTCCATAAACCAAAGTATAATAAGGTACAGTATTAAAAAAATATAAATATCTAGGTCCAGTTAAAGTGTAGTCTAAATTATTAATTTACAAGGTAATTTCGACCTCTTTCGGCCCGTACTATTCGAAATTAGGAGAAATACATTTTATTTCGTTATCGTTAATATATTCGCCCTCCACGTCTTCGAAAATACTTGGCTGTTATTTTATGGAAGTTTTTTTGCCGTTTACTTGGGAAGAAGAATTCACGGGAACTGCGAATCTTATTACTATATTTTCCGATTTTTTGAAGCCATCTCCGAATAATTTAATTTTTTTTTTGCCTGTTAAAGGTCCTTGTTTGGGCTTAATTTCGAATAATGCGTATGGAGGACCTGTGATGCTCCCGACGTTTAAACTCCAAACGTCGCTTAGCCAATTATTCGCCCATCCTCCGTAAATTATAAATCTGGATTCTTATTGGTCATATAAAACTCCCGGATTTTCTCTTGCTTTTGGCTTTTCTCCTTTGAATTCTTCGAAATCCTTCAAAAAAATTATAAAAATTAAAGTTATAAAAAAAAATTTTTTTAAAATCAATTAAATTCAAATATTTTATGAAATAATTACAGGAATATATTCGTCTAGTTCCACCTCTTTCCATTCTAGAGAATTTATATCTAAATAATGGACATCATTAACAAATTTACTAGTTGTTCTATTTCCACCTTCTTAAAAGGACCCAACCGAGCCCCCAAAAATAAAGTATTTCCAAGAAGGAATAGAAGGGGCCATAATACCGCACAAGTTCCATTTTGGATTATTATGCGAAATTTCAGGATCTTCCCATTAATTATTTTCTATATCATATATCATAATATTCGAAAATTAAGAGGTAAAACTCCACCCTCCAAAAATAAGCATTTTTTTCTAATTTGCCAAAATAGAAGCTTAATGCCCCCCTCTTGGGTCGGGAGGAAGTCCATTCGGCTCCAATTTTTCCCATTCAAAATTTTCGGTATCTAAAACATATATGTCGTTATAAGTTCTTCTTTAATAGTCAACTCCTCCCTGGCCTCCGAAAACATACACTTTTCCCTCGTAAAATACTTTTTAAAAATAAAAAGTAAATAAATTTTTATTTTTTATAATAATTGCATTAATTAAATATAAAAAAGTAAATTATCTTTTTAAATTAATTATAAATTTCATTATATCAATACTAAATAGTTTATACCTAACTAATTATATATATATATTACTAATAAATAAATACTTAAGCAATACTTAATAAGGTATATATTATATGTATTATGATGTACTTGGGAATAATTTTTTATTATTCATTTTATTAATTATTTTATTCATATTATTTATATTCTAAAATTAAAAATTATTTATTTATATTTATTTATTACCTCCTGAATGATGAGATAAAGGAGGAGGGCCTCCTATTTTAGACTCAGAATTACACGGTTCATTTCCTTTATAACTTTAATTAGGAGGTTAACTCCATTTCCAACTGGCTAAAATAATTAAATAAATATAAAATTAATAAAATTTTAAGTTATATTAATTCTTATGCAATAAATTTACTTGTTTAAAGAATATGAGTGTCATTAAATCTTAATTTAGAAGTATATTATCCTCCAAAAATTAGCATTTTATCATTGGATATTGCTACTGCTATATGATGACATCTGGGCATTGGTATTTTCCCTTATTAATTTATTAGACGCCTAAATAAAAACAAAATTTTATTATTTTTTCAAAATACAAACAATTTATATTTAATAATTATCTACAAATATTTAAAATATTCCAACTATTTAACTTAATTTTATTCTTTTATAAGCTTTTTTTTTTATCTTTTTTTATTATATATTTTTTTTATATATTTTTTTGCTTTTTTACCATTCGCAAGAATCTGCTTATAATTTTAAAACATATGTTTAATTTGAAGGACCAACTTTAGTAGATTTATTACTGCCTTTTTAAATCATTCCTTCTAAGCCGCCAAATAAAACATGAGTGCCTCTTCCAATACTGACAATTGTCGTCCCAGTTCTGGGAACTGGATTATTATGTCCACTTTATTTTAGCTTAGTCCAAACTAAAGGTTAAGGCTTTTTGAAATTTTTTTAAAATATATAATAATAATATAAGTTAATTATTTTAAATTTAAATATGATTAATGTTTAATTTTAAGTTTTTTTAAGCTAAAGTAAAGAAAATATTTTATTTTAGGATAATAATGTTGGTTACCATTTTTTATATATCAGTTATTTTTGGTTGTTAATTATAATTATTTTTTATTTTATTTTTGAATTTTTTTTGTGCTTTTTTTATTTAGAATTTTGTGTATTGGAATTTATTTAATTAATTTTTCTTATTTTTTTTGTTTTAAATTTAGGTGCTGTTTATTTGAATGGTTTTAAATTTTATTGCTTCGAATAAATAATTCAAATTTGATTAGCACTGATTAATTGAATATAGAAAAATAAAAAACTTATAAAAGCAACAAAGTAAATTTTAGATAATTTTTAGATAAATTTCTTCTAATATTAACAATATATGTCAAATTAAAAATCCAAATTGAATTAAAAAATTGAAAATGAAAATATAGTTAAATACATATTTACTATAAAAATTAAAATGCATCAAAAAGTCATCACATTTCTTATATTTAAAACATATAATTATTTAAAGTGATGAGTTTAGAAATAAACATTATATAAATAATTAAATTTATATAATATTATTTGTATTTTTATATATTATAGTAAATTAAATTTATAAAAAATTTTACTCCCAAATAAATAAAAAAATAAAAATAATACAAATAATATATTTTGAAGGATTTATTAGAAAAATCTTAACCAAAAAAACGTAAAAAAAATAAAATAAGAAATTTTAGTTTTCATATTCAATTACTGCTTTAAATATTCATAAATAGTATTTCTTGTTGAATAAAAAATCAATTGTAATTAAATTTTCAAATTCGATTAAAATGAAGAGTAATAATATTTTAATGTAAAAAGTATAAAGGAACAAATAGAAAAAAAGGACATAAAAACTATCTGAATTTTTAGAATAAAATATAAATAATAACATTTAAAATAAATAGAAATAAAACATTGTTTTGGAAAAAAAAAATAAATAAAAAATAAATAATTTTAAAGGACTATTATAATATGGAAAAAGTTTTTTCAGTGGGAATGCAATAAATTAAAAAAATTTAGATTAATAAACATAAAATAGCGATTTTCAATAAATATAAACAAATCAACAATAAATTTCAAGTAAATAAAAATTAAATAACCCCAAAATAGACTAGAAAAATAAAAATAATAATTAAGGTAAATTTAATATTAAATGTTTTTATCTATAAACAATTGCATTTGGAGCCAATATTTTATAATAAGATGTTTTTAAAATTATGTTGTAAACAAGTATTATTTAAATTATTGAAGGAATTATATAATTAATGAATTTGTTATTCTTACAAAATACAGATAAAAATAATAATGAAGTAAAAATCTATTTTATGACATATTTATATGTATTAATTTCGTATATATTGCTTTCACTGGTAATTTTAGGAATAAATATTCATCTAAAATTCAAAAAATCATAATAAAAATATCTAGAAAATAGTTATATTATTTGGACGTTTAATATAATATATATTATATAAGTCATTTTAATTATAGAAATATTTAATAAAAATATGTAAATTTTTGATTTATAAAACGACTATAAAAAATACTATGGATAAAAATATTATTTAAATCCTAAAGATTATTAACAAGCTGTATTTTACAATACAATAACGGTAATTTTGAGATGTTGGTTTATTTTAATCTAATTTATGGTGTACAATAAAGTTTTCATATCATTAGGTCTAATAATATTTATGATGATATATTCTAATATATATTTAATAAGATTTGAAATATTGGAAAGAATTCACGTTATTTTTCTATTTGTTGGTTATATAAAAATATTAATATTGTCTAGATTATCAAACAATTAAAAAAAAATTTCATCTAATTATGATAATTATATTGGGAAATTTGATATAGAAAATATAAACTATTAAATATGTGATTCAGTTTAAAATACCTAAAATAATAATAATAAAAAATGTATTTAGAAAGAAGTAATTATATTTTTAATAAATATATATTTAAATATAAAAATTAAAAATGGTTTAAAATAAAATATTAAAGTATTTAATTTACAGTAAAAATGTTTTTTAATTATTTAAAATAAAAATTAGCAAAATTAATCTTAAAACTATTTAAATGAGCAAGAAAAAATTATAAAATTATGTCAAAATGATTCGAATTTAATGGCAAGATAGTAAAAATATGAATATCTTTAATAAAAATAAAAATCTTAGAAATATAAAGGAAATATGCTCAAATAAAATTTTTTATTTTCAAATACCAAAAATAATAAAAAAGGAATAGAAATAGATGAAAATACGGAAAGCTACTAAATTTTTTTTAAGAGTATTTTATAGTAAACTTAGGAAGATAAAATAGTTATTTTGGATTAAAATTTTGAAATATTTTTTTAAAATATGGGAATGAAAAATCTTATTTCAAATTAAGCTTAAACTTTATTAAAACCTTAAAGTAAAAAAGATTTAAGTATCAGCATTATGGGTGGGAATATATCAGTTGATTAAACTTAGTTAATGATAAAATTTATGGAAAAACTTAAAATAGTTGGTATTCAAACTAATTAAGTTTAATTTATATTTTTAAAAAAAAAATATATTGATTTAAAAAAAAAAACTTAAGATATTGAATTTTTAAATTTTTTATAATAATTTTATTTATAACTTATTTATTTTCAAAAAAAGAAGAAATAAACTATTAATTGGATAATTAAGCGGATTAAAAAAGAGATTATAGTCAAGATAAATTATTTGAAAATAGAAAAAATATAAGACAAACAAGTATAATAACAGGATAAAAAAATACTCCTTTTCCTTCAGCTTTTAACTTGGCCAGTGCGAATAAAAATTAAAATGCAGATAATTCAAGATTGCCCTTGGTTTTAGATGATAACAAAATCGACGAGTATGAATTTGAAGATGAAGAGGAAAATAGTTTCAGAAAATAAAATAATGTGACCGCAAAATTTTAAAATTTAAATTCCACTTAAAATCACAACTAATCATATAATAACTTGGAACAGTAAAAAATATAAAAATTACTTAATTTAAAATTTTATTTAATTATACTGATTATTTTAATAATTAACATAAAAAAATAATATATCAAGGTTTTTCGAAAAAGATTAAAAAAATATTAATGAGCCAAACGGATAAAATACGAAATCAGTTTTAGCTTCTTTTACCTTTATTTAAAAAAATTAATGTGAAAATTACGAAAATAAATTTAGTAGTAGTAAAACAAATTTCAAAGAAAACAACGAAAATAGTTAGCATTAAGAAAATCAAGTCGACTTAGAAAACAGACATAATACTTCTCTTGACGAGGAGCATTTAAGTTAATAAATTTATAAGTAACGTAAAAATTTTTTTACAAAAAATAACAAAAACAAAAACAATAATAATAATAAAAATAATAATTTTCGAAGTGCAAAAAAAATTAGGGAAAATTCATTTAAAGCTTCAAATGAAAACCTTATTAAATCCAGTCAATATTTTTAGCCTGGAATCGGAGTTAACTACAGAAGTTCTTTTAATGTAAACTCTGTTAACTAAGTTCCTAAAATGTAGATTTATTAAAAAGTTAAACAAATATTTCAAAATAGTTAAATTACTATAAATTAATGGCAAAATTAATAAAATAGTTTATAAAAATAAAAAAATTAAAATTAAGAAATAAATGAATCTACATATCAATTTTTGGATAGTAAAAATTATTATTATAACGATTAAATGAAATTTGTATGTTAATGTGTTTAATCTGAGTTTCCTGGCCTAGATTAATCTTTATCAAATGATAGTAAGAATTTAATATTTATAAAACATAAAAATAAATATTAATTTTATGTTATTTGTATTTAAATTATATTTATCTATGAAAAAAATAATTTCATATATATATATGTTTTAATTCTAATTAAACGATTTTACATTAAAATAAGTAACGACATCAAATTCTGTCAATATTGTAAACTAAATATAAGAACAGTATGAAGTGATTTTAATTCCCATCATTTTTTAAAGTAAATTCGCAGTTTTGTGTTCTTTTCAAAAAAAATCTCAAGAAAATATTAAAGATTTAAATTTATAATTATCAAATAAAGATGCTAAATTGGCTCAAGTTGCTCATGAAATACGAAATTCTCTTAATTGTGTAATTTCGTCAATAGAAAAAGTGAAATTCGATTAACAAGCGACTATTTTATCCATGCAAAAATAATTTAAAAAAAAAAAAAAATTACAGTATATAAATGTCGCTTAATTAGAAATAGAATAATTAAATTTGGCTTTAAATTTTTCTAAATAAATTTAAAATTTAATATATGATTTATTGGACTGTTCTTAATTGAATGCTGGTTAGTTTAGAATTATTCATAGAAAATTTCCATTAATAAAAACTTTATCAGAAATATAGGAAATTATGGCGTCAAATGCAAAGTTAAATAAAATAGAATTAAAATTAGAATATAAAATAGATGACATTCCAAACTTTATAGTTTCTGACTAGTAAAGAATAAGGCAGGTAAACATAATTTAATTAAAATAATTTAAAATTTAATATTAATAAAAAAATAAATTTTTATATTTAATAATATAAAGATAGTAATGAATTTAATCAGCAACAGTTTGAAATTCACCTCTGAGGGAGAAATAAAACTTAAAGTTGAAAAAATGACAAAAAACATATACAAAATTTCTGTTCAGGACACAGGAATTGGGATTTCTTAGGAAGATTTAAAAAAACTGTTTGTAAAATTCGGGAAAGTAGGAAAAAAATAGACTTAATTGAATCCGACTGGAATCGGACTCGGTTTAGAAATTTCGCAACTTCTTAGCAAAAGTATTTTAAGTCATACTACAAAAAAAGAAAAATAAAAAATAGATTAAATTTGGAAAAATAAAAATACTCTACACGTTGATTCTTATAATGGAGAGCCCTGTCCGAAAAATTTACTGAATGAAAACGGAGAGCCTCCCTAAATTGGCACTTGTTTTAGTTTTTTAGTTTATGATTATTGCGATTCAGAAGCCTTTATAAATTAGTTAAATGATCATTTTTACAATCCTGAAAAAGAAAGGGAAAAATCAAATAAATAAATAGAATAATTTTAGCATAATAATAATAACAATAATAGTGGAAATCTTAAATATAACGATTAAAATAAAACAAATACTATTGGAAGTGGCTAAAATAATAGGGAAAATTTAACGGAAGAAGAATAAAGAAAAGAAAAATTATTTTAAGTTGAGGAAATTGAAGATGAGTTTGTTAAGTCTCCTGGAATTAATTCTCCAAATTTATCAATTAATTAATCTAGTTTAGGGCCGGGCAGTTTCCATAAATATTAAATGAAATTATAAACCCTTAAAAATGCAATTTAAATTCTAAAAAGTATAAATTAAAAAAGTAATAAAAAAAAATTAAGAGCTTAGAAAAGCTTTGAATCTGATTTTACCTATCATAATCATATATAATAATAAAATAATTATTTGGAAAATGATTATTTTTTATCTGCTTTATAAATGATAATTTAATTTGAATCCTAGATAAACAGACCATTAAATAAAGCACTAACATTTCAAAAAATGTTTTCTCATTTATCTTAATCAAATTAAAATGAAAATTAATAAGATAAATAAAGTTCAATTCTAAATCAAATTTAAAGTTAAAGTTAAAATTAAAAATCTTCTATTAATTAAAGTAGTTAGCATAGTAAATTTTACAATAATTAATTAAATAACATAAATTAAAACAATATACAAGACGCGTAATCTTACATTAATATCGGGCTAGATAATACTGCTAATTAAAAATACCCACAAGTATAATTTTTTAATAATTCTAGTAGTATTAATGAAAACACTAAAAATAATAATATTAATAATAATAGTAATAATAGTAATAATTTTTAATAAATTTTGTAAGTTGAAACTCATCCAAACAACGATGGCACTTTTTAATCGCTGGTATTTACTAAAGATAATACAAATAATGAACTCATTTAATAATAAAATGAATTATATAATGATGAAAATGATTCTATTAGTTCTTTAGATTCGGAGGATTCTTCAGAATCTGAAGAAACTGGAGAAAAAAATAGCTATAATAATAATAATTTTAAAAATAATGTTACTGATAATGGTAGCAGTAATATAAATATAGAAAACGAATAAATGTCATAATAAATAAATAATCCCAATTGCTAATGTGCTTAATTTTTAATCATAGACGATGAAATGATAAATATTTTGGGTCTAAAAACATATATTGAAATGTATTTTTTACAAAAAACTGGTGACCAAAAAAAACCATAAATTGAAAAAGCTCTTTCGGGATAAAAAGGCGTAGAAATAATAAAGGAAAAAATTTCAAATAATTAATGCTGTAAAAATTTTTAAATTATTTTTCTGGATATCAATATGCCAGGCGGAATTAATGGATTTGAAACATAAGAGTAAATTTAATTATAATATGAACAATATAACAATTTGCATTCATCTGATATATAAAAAATACCTTAAATAATAGCCACTACAGGCTATGTTGACAAAGAAATTAGGGAAAAATTTAAATATTATTTAGAAAAAGCTGTAGACAAAACGCAATTATTTAAATTATTAGATGATATTTATGACATAAATCAATGACTTAGTATAATAATTCAAATTTTTTTATACAAATTTGAGATTATTTAATTATATTAATTTTTAATTACACCTCAATTATTATATTATATTTACAAATTTTACTAAATTTATATTTCTCATAAGCAGATTTAATCAAGGTAATTTATAATAATATTAAAAAACATATATATAAATATACGCACATATATAAATAAAATAATTTCATTTATAATAATCAATGTTTAATTAAACATATCAGATAACATAATAAATTTCATTTTTCTTATTATTTAATCATTTTTTATTATCAATTAAATATATCACAATTTCTTATTATATTTCTTTTCTAAATTTATACTTTACTCCAAATTATTCTAATTTTTTAATTTAATAGCATAATTTTTAATTTTTTGAAATTTTATCTAAAATTTATTTATGTTTATACTAGACTTTACTAATATGTCTTTATTCTACTCTTTTTTGCTCCATAAGATTTAAACAAAAATCATATATTTAAGTAAGTATAAAATTTATTTTTTCTTTTTCTAATTAAATTAATTCTAAAAAAATATTTTAGTTAAAAATTTATTCGTAAAATTTGTGAAATGTTCTAATTTATCCCAATCTATTTGTTTATAATAAACAACACTGTTTAAATTATTCCCAGCTTTTTTTCTAGTCCAAACAGGCAGCTAAAAGAAAATAGTAACTACTTTCATCATGATCATACATTTAATAAAGAGCCATTCCTAAATTGAAAAATATTTCTTTAAAACTAACAAAATTTATTTAGTTTATTTCTTAATAATTATTATTATTATTTTTATTTAGATGTTTATTTTAAATTTATTAGTTTTAATCTTAATTTTATGAAGAATTTTACATTTAAATAAAATCGATAAAACTTTGCTCTTATTTATATTTGACACATTATTTTAGTTTTTTACAGGCATCCCATAAAAGCCCTTTTTTCATTAGAGAACAGCCCCATTAAAATAAGATAGATTAATTTTAAGGATTAAATTTAATTATTTTTTCGTAAGTTTAAAATAATATAAAATTATTTTCTATGTCATTTTCATTTTCCTGTAAAAATTCTAAAAACTCAATAAAAAAATTTTCTTAATTTTAGTGACTGATATTTACTAACTAATCATAATAATTTATCACTTATTTTGTGTTTCCTAATAATTTATGGAATTTTATCTACTATTATATTAACACTACATTTTGATTATCTTATTTTAATTAAATTTCTGTAATTTATGAACATTTTTAATAATCTTTTTTTATGATTGCATCTAACAATAATTTGGATATCAACTAATTAAAATTTATATTTTCAGTATTTATATCGGATTGCTTAGTAATTTATTCAAGTTATTCTTTTGTCTTTAAAATATTTTAATTTTTATTTAAAATTTCAAACCCTATTTGTAAAAGATTTGTCATAAAATAGAAATTAGAATTTTTTTTTTTTTTTATTTAAAAAAGTTAATAATTATTTAGTAAAATTTTTTCTCAGTTTCTATAATATAAATTTTATAATTTAAAATTATATAGTTAATTAACTGAATATTACAAAGTGATAATTATTAAAGAATATAATTATTTTTAGTTTTTTATATATATATAAAGATTCTTTAACTATATTTTAAATATAAATATAAAAGAAAAAAAATAAATAATGTTTAAATTTTTTCATAATATAATAAATTCAAGTCATTTATTATATACTCTTTATTTATCTCTATTATTATTTTATAGCAAAGTATTTAAATATCTTTACTATGTTTGTTACTTATTGACTCTGTAATTATTATTATTATTTTGTCCATTATTATTCTACTACTATTAATTTTAATAATTTTAGTATTAGTTTGGTTATTAAGAAGATTATTAAAACATTTATCCAGCTTATTAAGCATTTTAAAATAAGTTTGGATTTTAGTTGTTATTATTTCCAAATAAATTATTATTGTTATTATTATTATTTTAATTTTAGTTTTAATTGAATATATTATTGTTATTGTTATTATTGTTATTATTTTAAATAGGAGCAAAGGGATCATTTCTATTTTACTATTGAAATAAATTATTCATGTTATTTCCTTAATTTTAGTTATTATTTTAGCTAAATAAATTAATATTGTTATTTTAATTTTAGTTTTAGTTTTAGTTTTGATTGTTATATTGCTGATTCTAGTTATTGTTTATTTGATTATTTTCTTCCATCATACCGCCAAATGGATTTTTTTAGTTAAAAACATTTTGGTTTTAATTTTAGTTGTTTGGATTAAAGATATTACCATTTTGGTTTTATAAGTAATTATTCTAATTTTGATTATTTTTCTAAGAAAAAAGGTTTACATTGTTATTATTCATGGAGTAATTCTATTACTGTTAATTTTGTTAATTTTAATTTTAGTTTGTTATAATATTATTGTTTTATTAATTATTATTGACTCCAAAAATATTATTCTAATTTTGGAATAATGTATTGTTGGCATTATTTTGTTAATTTTAAGCGAAATGGTTAATCACTGGTTTTTTATTTTCATTATTAATAAATGATAATAAATTGCTTTTTTATTGTTATTATGGTTATTAATTATTATTTTAATTTATGCTAAATGGATCAGATGAAATGTTTTAAGGTTAATTTTAATTGTTGTTATTATTGATATTATTTTAGGTCGCATTTAAAAATGGATTTACAGATTATGGATTAGCCGAATTACCATTATTATTATTGTTGTTATTCATCACTTAAAACGGATTATTGTTTATAGTCTCTTAAACTTGATTCTGCTATTAGTTATTAATTTAGTTTTATTATTAACCGAATAAATTTATATCATTATTATTTTATTTATTTTAACCATCAACTGTCATTTCCTTGCTTTCTTGAATTTCCTAAATAGAACTTATATTTTTATTTGCATTTTAATCATCAGTTTTATTATTATTACTGTTATCATTTTAATTTTATTTTTAATTTTTTTCATCCTAATTTACTTGTTCTTCCTAATCAGGAATTTAGTATAAACTTTAAACAGGTTTTATTTTTCCACTCCATGATTATTTTTTTTCTAATTTATCTACTTTTTCAACTTACTTATCATTATTTTCATTTTTTTCTGATTATTCTCCTAATAATTCCTTAGCAATTCTATCACATTCATCTTTGGATAGCTTTGACTTTTATATATATGTTATTTCTGTTTTTTAAATTTCTTTTTTTTCTGATACATTTTTATTGCTATCTTGTTTTTTATTTTCTTAATTTTCGGTATTATTTTACAATTTTTCTTCTTTTTTAAACTAATTTTTAGTTTCCTCTTAATTTTCTATTTCTTTTTTATCTTATTATTTAAATATATCGTTCATAGGATTATTGTCCTTTTTTTAAAATAAATTATTCATAGGGTTTTCGTTGTTTTTTTTCTGTTAATTAGCAAATAAATTTAAAAAGGGTCCATTTTATTAATGGCCCTATTTTTACTCTTCCACATTTTTATCTTAATTTTTTGAAATTTCTGACTTTTTTGAAGATTTTTAAGCTTTTTAAGTTTTTTAACTATCATTAATTTCCGTACTGTCAGATTTATTTGAAATTTTAAACAAATTTTTATTTTTTTCATCATCTTCATTTTATTCCTTTACTGATTATTTTTATTATTATTAGAAAAGAGAAATAGGATCCACTTTTTCTTTATCTTAATTTTTTTGAAAAATCGATAAAGGATCAAATTTTTGTTATTTATTATCAGGCTTTTCATTAGAATATTTTTAATTTTACTCTTGATTATTAGATTTTTATGAAAATATATTTAACTCACCATTTTATTTTTTATCGTTGTCTTTATTTTTGAATATGTTTTAATTTTTATCCAATTTAAAGTCATTTTCAGGTTTATTTTCAATTTTATCATTTTTATTTAGAAACAAATTACTTGTGGGTTTCTTTAAACTTACTTTTATAGTTTTTTTTTCTTAAAAAATATTAATATTCTTATTTTTCTCACTTTAATGGTTGCTACCTAATTAATTTATTGATAAAATATTGTTTTAATTTTATTCATTTTCATTGTCAAAGAGTAAATCTTACTTAATTTAATCTATTTATTTTTGCTAATTTGTTTTTTTAATCAATTCTTGATAAATTTAATGATAGTTTTTAACATGGTCTTATTATTATTAATTTTATGATGAACTTTTACCTAAAAAACCATTTTCATTTTATTTAAATTATTATAAACTACTTTCTTTTTATATTTTATTACTTTCATTTTAAATATCTTCCGTCATTGTACTTTTTGTGCACATTTATTTTTTAGGAAAACCTCTAACTTCAAAAATTTTTTCTACATACTGATTTCTAGTTGTTGGGTCCACCAAAATTCCAATATCTTAATAAGCTATATTTAATAAATCTTTCATTGTTTTTGATTCTTCAATTGAAATGGAATATTGTTTGGGTTTTTAAGGCTTAAAATTTTCAATTCCCTTTTTTATTACTAAATTTTTCTTATTTATTTTTTAGTTTTCAGTTTTTTTTTAATTTTCAACTCCATTTTAATCATTTTGACTAGAATTACTGTTAGATTTATTACTATTATGTATCGAATCTTATTGCTTTTTCAGCATTTTACTTTAAAAATCTTAAATATTTTGCTTTGATTTTTTATTAGAATTTTAATTATAAATTGAGTAAAATATTTGCTTTCTTGGGACCTATAAAAATATAATTTTTATTTTTTAATTGTTATTGAAATACTAATAATAAAATTATTATTTACTTTTTATCCTTCTTATTCAACTTCTGGTTACTATCCATATATCGACTCTATTTAACCCAATTATTATTTTTCTTTTATTTAAAAACCTTTTATAATTTATTCTCCTTATACACCTTTATTTAAAGAGAAAGACGAATTTTATGAGTAAATATCATTTTATTAATTTTTTGCTAAATTAAAATTATTATTATTAATACTGGTATTTTTAGGTATACTTTCCGTCATTTATGAAAAGTCTGTGTTTCTTATTTATACATGATTTTTATCTTTACCAATCATTTATTCCTAATCTTAACAATTACTTATCTATATTTTTTTTACTAGTTAAAAATGTCATAAATTATTTAATCATTAATTTTTATTAAAAATTCTATAAAAAATATTTGTAAATTTTATTTTTTATACAATTTTCTACGTCGTGGTGTGCAATTTCCTCAGAATTTTAGATAATATGACTATTTTTTTTGTTAAATTAACTATTAGAATCTTTTTCTAATGCTGCTATTTTCATTTTTTCCTCAAAAGAATATATATTTTAAATCTATTACTTCTAAAACTATTAAGGGTCATTTTAGTTATAATTTGAATTTAAAATATTTTGTGAAATTCTATTGTTATTTTAAAGAAAATGGCTGGATTTTTTTTTAGATTAGTCTTGTTTTTCTATGCCAAATATAGATTTTACTGTATTGGTTATCTTTTATAATTTAAAAATAAAATTATTAGATTTTATAGAGTTAAAATTTTTAAAATAATAACTTATTACTTTATTCCAAAGACCGTATTTGGAAGCATCTTTTTATATTTTTTATTGATAATTTTAAAGGTTTAATGGATCTTAAGGCATAATATTTCCATAGTTATACTGAAATTACATATTTTTTAAATTTGATTCTCTAAACTATCTAATGGCATTTGGATTAATATCTTACTATTATTCTTTAATTAAATTTTAATAATTATTTTATTAAAGAGAAGCTCTATTCTCTATTTTTTTTTTAAATTGTTATTGAGTACGAGAATTATAATACATATTTTTAATGTTTTTTAATATAAGTTTGTTATAAATATTTATTAATTATATTTTGTTTTACTTTTAATTTAATTTTTTTATTTAAATTTTATTTGGGTACACAAAAGATAATTAAAATATTTCTAAAATTCAAATTAGTTCAATTATAATGTTTTTTGGTAAAAAATTTGCTAAAAGTTACTAGGAAATTCCGCCAAAGAAATTTATAATTTATTTAAATAAATAATTTAATATAATAAAATAATTCATTTAAATTAATACTTATTTATTTAATTATTCAAATCATATGTATATATAAAAAAATAAAATTGTATAAAATTTTTTAAAATCTTTTTATATAATTATATAAAATAAAATAATATAAAAAACTAATTTTATAAATCTTAAAAATAAAACAAAAATATATAATATTT